>CAJNDV010029424.1:11279-55247 GCA_905221635.1 Symbiodinium sp. CCMP2456 | reverse complement strand
GCGGCACACTAAATTTTGAGGACTTGAAGGACTTTAAAAACTTAATTGGGCGGGGCTGGGCTGGAGGCCGGAGGCCAGCATTGAAACTTTTTTAGAATCCTTAACTTACCGCCAACGTTACCAAGGCCCTTGGACCGCCAACGGTAGGACAAAAAAAAGTGCGGGCCCGAAGAAAGGAGGCATACAACAAACCTCTCGTGTATGCACACAACCATGTGTTGCAGAAATAGACTTAAACAAACCCTTCCTGCTTCCATTCGAACCGTCCAGACCATCAACGTCAAACGATGAACAGCAAGTGCCTTGCAAACTGTCCTCTGCCAGTCTGTCAAGTGATGCAAAACATGAAGATGCTAATGCAATGCTGAAATTTTGCGACGTAGTAGTCACAGAACGACTCCATGCAGGCGCCTCTCCATACACACTGCGAAAGCAGTACAACGTCAGTGAAGAGAGAATCGTGCACACAGGGGAGTACCTGGCAAGGATGCACCTAAACTAGCCGCCACTCGAGCTTGGCAAGCCGTTGTGGGTACCGTCTCGACCCTTTGTCAGCTTCGTTTGATTTTTCTATGGGTCTACAGAACCCTTGAAGCCAACCCTGTCCTGGGTGCGGCAGTCATGACACGATGTATAGGTATATGGTATATGGGCAACCAACAATTTAGCATGTAAGCGGTCCTTAAAGTTGAACCTGCCAAGTTTCCCCACATTTCCACGACTCCGGGAACGACACTCGGAGGATTTCGTAGAATGCAGGTTCAGGGGCCAACATGTTTTCGAGCACGTGGTGCCAAAAAAGTCGCCTCGGCCCCGGCCAAAGCGGTCAAAAGTTCGCAAGATTCCCTGTTGACCCACCTCTGAATCCCTTGCCCAGTGACCCACCCTCCTTGTCGAAACCCACCCCCCCCTCCCCGCCCCCCTTAAAACTGGACTCAGAGGTGGCTTGTGCCCACGGAAGCGGGGTCAAGCTGTTCGGGGGCGCAAACGGGCCATCCTGTTTTTTCAGCTGCCGTTGCATGGCGCGGCCATGGAACAGGTCTGCCGAGCGCGCCAGGTTACCTGGGGCAGCCTGGTGGAGGACAGGCCTGGTTTTGGCAAGGCAGGAGGGTTTAGGGTCGAGGAGACTCATTTGTAAGTTCCGTGCGCTCCAGTAAAGTCCAAACGCAAGCCCGCCAGCCGAAACAATCGGAAAACACAGAAGTGACAACGCGCAGGCCCAACCGCCAAGTCCGAAGATGTTTGAGGGACTGCTCGGCAGCGGGGTCGCGCGGCCGCCGAGCGAGCAGGAGGGCTCTGTGAGGACGCGCGCAAGCCAAGCGCGCCGCATTGTTCGGGCTTTGCGGCGTCACGGTCCGTCAATTTAGGCTTTCAGCCACTCTGCAGATTAAGCTTGCTGCACAGCGCAGCACCCGTTCGAGCGCCGAGGGCAACTTCCAAACCATAGCTCGCCTGGAACCTGACACGGACGCAGCACGGAAAATACACTGATGTTCGCGCTCTCCGACTTGTAGAATACGCCCCTAGAAGGGCTCAGGGTTTGCAACCGAGGCACGAAAGGGCTGCTGATAGCAAAGTCCGTCGATGGTGGTAGCTGGTCCCAGAAGAGCTCGCTCGCAACTTCCTGGAGAAGAGTTCCCGAAGTTAATCGTAGAAGGCGGGTTTTTTTCTGAGAAGCTTTGTGGGCAACTTGCGGCACAAGTCCTAGCACGGTTAGTATTGGACGGGGTGTTTCTGTGCAAGTCTTTGCTCCTCGCCTGGAGGGCCTGCGGGAACGACGGGCTTGTGGGCGTTTTGGTGGTGAGAGTGGGTTGGCGGCTCTAGTTACTTGGCACGGCAGTTTTCCACCGGCCCATAACCAGAGTGGCTACGCAAAGCGAACAGACGAGAAGCCGCTGTCGACATGTGACTGAAGAAATGCCGAACTGTTTCTGTTGGCAAGGGCTCTGTTTTTGCTGCTGCAATGTGGCTGAGGGTTCCTGATCGGGCGCAGGGTCGAGGGTGGGGCAAAGGAGCTGTATGTTCAGGTCCGGTGTGTACAGTGGCATGGCTTAGCAGTGTCTGCACAACTTGTGACGTTTTATGGATTTTATGGCAACTTTGGCAACAAGTAGGCTTGTTTTTGGCCGACGCGCCTTGTGCTCGATCCACACAGCTAGCCGACGTTGCTGCTTGGCAGAGCAACTTCGACGGCCGAGGATTCCAACAAAGGCCTGGCGACGCAGTTTGCGGCACTTTCCAAGCCGAAGCGCTGTAGGGAAGTGTGCAGGCGCGTCAATGTGTTTCTGTCGACGTCGACTGCTCCCAAGCGTTCTAGTTATTCTAGTTCCGCCGCGAGGTCTCCGGGCGCCTTCTCGCAGAGAGCGGAGGGACGGGAGGCACAGGAACCAGGGACGGCGCGTGACTGATCAGCACCAAAAAAAAAACAAGAAATCCACAGCTGCCAGTGAGGTAACCCAGGAGCACTGAAGAGGTCAATGATGATGCCTGGCAGAGTCTGTCCTTGCAACACATAGCCCGGACCCAGGGAGGCTCCTTTGATCCAAGTTGAACAACTTCCTCCGGCGCAAAGTGCAGAAGGAGAGGAGGAAGCCACGGGTCCTCAGAGAAGCGGGGTTCGTCTTCGCGGAGGCAAACGTGCACGAGGTGACAGGAAGTGCCGGGGTGAGGCCGAGATCGTTGCAGAGGCCAGGCATCTCCGACCGCAGAGGCATACTGTCGCACAGCAGGAGCAGACCTGGCAGCTGCTGCATCGCGCGCGCAAGAGAGTCCACGCAGAGCATATGCGCTGTACACAGCACTCGCCGACAGACCGGCGTCGAACGCACTGTGAAGAGTTTCGGCAAGATCCACAGCACGTACACGGACGACACGCTTGTTGGCGAGCGCGCCAAGGCGCTGGATTCGGCTTGCTGCGGCTGGCGATGGCATGGCGCATAACGCCAACTGGACAAGCAGGATCATCAAAGACGCCTTCCGACGCTTGCCTGCACGCAGCGGCTGCAAAGGGGCGCGACAGCATTCGAGTTTGCAACAAACGCAAAGCATCGCTGATGCCTCGAGGGGAGCAGAGCTCCTGCAAAATATCGGCTAGGGGACCGTTGCAGCGAGCCAGCGGTAGGCAGGTGTAAGACGGACCTCAGCGCAGTAGCACGCACAGGCGGAAGCTGGCGCAGATCACCCGACAGGTCCAAGACAACGCCGCCTCAGGGAGTGGTTGGTTTGTTCTCGAGGGAGCGAACAGCCACATCAGCTTGAGCGAGAAGTTCGGCGCTGACCATGGAGACATCGTCAATGGCAAGCCTAGTGAAGAACGCAACGTGGCCCCTCCAATGAGGCGAGCTGCGGCGCGGGTAGGTGCTGCATTGATGGTCGGCGGCAGACAGGACGCCAGAAGAGACGTGTTCAATTGAAGCACACGCGTTCTGCATGCCGCAGCCCGGACCTCCGAGAAGCAGGCAGTGGAGCGTGGCAGTGTCCACTGTTGGATCGGTCAGACGGGCAGCAAGACGGTAAGACGGAGGGCAAACAGAAGATGGCAAGTGGCTTGTTTTAGATTAAGACCGCCGGACTTGGCGCAGCACTGCCCGCCCAAGATGTTTTGCCACGCTATAGAGCACAAGCGCGTGCGGGGTCGACGGCGCCGGCTGCAGCAGGCCAGTTGCGAAGCTTGTCCAATCAAGGGCACGGGCAGCCAAGAGCAGCTGTAGTTGCAAGGAGTCGCGAGAACCCCCGGCAAGCGCGGGCAGCTCTTACAGCAGGTGCAGAGCCGGCTCAGCAACGGCAGCACGGCGACTCACAAGGCCACGAGGCACACGGCAGCTAAGGACACGGAAGGATGAACGGCGGTAGTCACAGGATCGTCGAGCGCAGCGACACACGGCTCGCCGTGAACAGCATCATCCAGTGAAGCCTGCTGCAGTGCGAGGAGCCGTCTTCCCCATCCACGGCTGCCGCAGCAGGGTCTATATTCGACACCTTCGGCAACGGACGCCAAGGTCGAGGCACGCCTGGCGCTGGACCATGTCGATATTCTGTATGACGTAAAAAGAGTTCTTCGGGCCCAGTACGCGGGTGAGTAAGTTAGTGGTCGGCAACCGACTTCGCATGTGTTGTCCGCAACCCGCAGATCCTGCAGCCACGTATCGAATGCGTCGAGCCAGGACGCGCGCAAGTCCGTCGGCCAAGCATCGTCGCGACGCAGGATGCTGGCGGGTCCACCCAGCCAAGGGCCAAGAGCGAAGGAGCAGCAGAAAGAGTCGGAAGCCGCGGCAGGAATGGGCGGGCCATGGAGTAGAGGCACACGCCACGCTTGTCGGGTAAGGATTCGCCGCGCCTAGTGCTCTGCGTGAGAACGGGACGGCGCAACAAGGTGCTTTTCTGAAGCGGCCAAACAATGTGGTGGCCAGGAATGCGCCGAACGGCAGCCGTGTACACACGCACGCCGTTGTAGGCATCGGCTAGAAGCACAGATACGATACGTGTGGGCTGCACAAGGTGCAACAAAGCGTGCGCTAGCGTCCTATATCCAACCCACCACCATCCCCAGACACCTCCGGGTAGGTAAGAGCCGAGAGACGACCGCGAAGCGACACACAACACGACTCTCGCCAACGCTCGCTCTTCTTATGGATGTGGCACAAATCCCAGTTAGCGTGGAGACTTTCGCTTTATCCAGAATGGCCGCGGACATATCAAGTCGTAGCCAATCCAGGCCATGCTATCTCACGCAAGCTCTGTCCTGCACTTGCACTGTATAGCCGACGAGCGATCGATAGCATCTAGAAACAAAGTTTCTAGCCCGAAACACTTGCGATGGTTTCGGTGGGAAGAATAGCCGACGCTAGCACACATAGTCGTAACTCGTCCCTCGCCACGAAGTACGTGCACTAGCGTCCTATCCATCCCCAGACACCTCCGGGTAGGTAAGTAGAACTAGCTAGAGTAAAGAGCTAGCCGAGAGACGACCGTGAAGCGACACACAACACAGCTCTCGCCAACACTCGCTCTTTTGACGGAGGTGGCACAAATCCCAGTTAGCCTGGCTGAGCGCACGAGTAGCCGGTCCAGGATTCGCCACTTGAGCCCCTCCCCCTTGAAGTCTATCCTCAAGCCGGATTGGTTAGATCATGGGCTAGCTGGTTGAGGTCTCTCCGTATCCACTGCAGCTGTAGTTCACAGTTCTTGCGGGAAAGCTCTTGGGCCATCTCCATCAAAACTAGCATGGACGGACACTTGGTCGTCATAGCCTTTTTGTTGGATTTGCTATCCGGGCGTATAGCCCCGAATGGCCACCCGCGAGGTTTTCCTAGCCTAGCCCTCCTTGACCCAAAGGAGTATCCCGACGAGAGTCGCTAGCAACTCTAGCGCGGCTCTCACCTTCTTCGGGTCGCGTTTGGCGAAGGTTCAAGGTGCCCAACTTCTATCCACTTCTAGTGAGAACCTTGACGAGCTTTCTCCAGGCCCAAATTCGCCATCCAACTCCCATGACCAGTCTCTCCACCTTAACCAAGATTGCCGCAGAGGGCCGCCTCTCCACTAAAGTCCTTGGCAGCCCACGCTATCCTTCCCGAGCTGGGCGGGAGGGGGCCGCAGCGCTTCAGCATGCTAGGATCTAGCCTCAGGCTCGCTGTAGCCTTTCCGGCCTAGTCGACTAGCTTCCGTAGTCGCTCGCCTGCCGCTATCTTCTCTCTTCCCGAGCTCCATCCACTGGATAGCCGGCGCGCGGCGGCCCCGCACTACCCCGAACCCACTAGCTACTCATCCCTTCCAGGCCGCATCCTCGCCACCCACCTCTCCTGACAACAGAAGGGTTGGACTCCCCACCCCTGGCCGGGCTGGCGGCAGCAGGGCGAGCACCTACAAAGGTAAGGGTCACACGGTGCGGCCGACATTTCGCGTGGATCCTATCCACGTTTCCTTTCCTTCCCCCTGAGCTACTTCAAAATTACTCTTATGAGGGGGACTTTATCCAGAACGGCCGCGGACATCAAGCCGTAGCCATTCCAAGTCACGCTATCTCACACAAGCTCTGTCCTGCACTTGCACTGTAGCCGACGAGCGATCGATAGCATCTAGAATCTAGAAACAAAGTTCTAGACAGAAACACCGGCGACGGTTTCGGTGGGAAGAATAGCCGACGCTGGCACACATAGTCGTACCACGAGGCACAACTCTTCAAAGAGTGCTTGGACGAAAATGTGGAGGCAACGAAAACGTGACGGGCAGACCTTTGAACGCACCCAAGACGTCCGGATCCACTCGATTGGAGAAGCGTCGGAGTCCAGCGCCGGCGCCTCGTGCCAGCGCGCCGTCAGTCGCAGCGCTGATGACGAAGTGGAAGTCCTCCAACACACGGCGTAGCGCCCACCAGGAGCCGGCACACTGAGGAACCAAGTCGACATGCGCTGGAACTCCGGGAGTCGACGCAAGGAGCGGAAGGCTTTCACGCCACTATTCCGGCGGCGTCGTTCCGACTTGGTCAGAGTTGTCAGGCGTCGTGGCAAAGTGTTGCAAGAGATGAAGTGCGCTCCACCACGCAAGTCCGGGGCTCTGAGCGACGCCGGGCGCGGCCCGTCAGGCGCGGCTCCTTCCAAAGTCACTTTGAGCGTGCTGTCTGGGTCCACATCCGATAAGTTGTAAGTTGAAGCATTGAAGATGACGAGCTTTAGACCCGTCAGTCGTTTCTTGTGCTCTGGCAGGGAGAGGATCCCTTCCAGATATCCTCGGATGAGTGCGAAGGCCTTGCACAGACCAGCTTCCCCGGCGTACGCAGACAAGATCATACAAGATCTTATGGTGGGTCGGGCCTGGTGAGGAGACCAACTTCATCCCGAAGGCTTGCAGTGGAAGCTGGGAGACTCGCATCCGCGGAGCTGCGGGACTGCAGACACTCGTCGAAGGTATCCTTGAAAGAGTAGAGCCTGGCCTGGCTGGCACGCACGTCGACAACAAGCGCTGAAAGAGGAGTCTCTGAGAAGTCGCTCGATACGAGCTGACCGTTCTCACCGTACGGCAGGACAAACAACTGCACTGTCGGGTCCGTCTAGCTGACGTGCGCTAGGCTGGGCGAAGGCGCTTTGGGGAGGCTTGCACCAAGTTGGGCGCGATGCCTGTCAAACTTAGGGGCCATGCTGAGATTCTTGGGACGGTCCAGCCGCCAGGCGGGAACGCCAGGAAGCCGCAGGTTCAGCACGACGCGATGAGCACCAGGCTATGCTCGAGCCACACAAGAGAGCTGCGGGAAAACATTAGATAAGCGCATTCACTTGCCCACAGCGTAGCAGATGTGGAAGGAGCGCCGCAAGAAGAAGACACTGAGAAGACGGTACTCCAAAAGTAAGGACCCGGCGTTTCGAAAATGCGCATGTTCTGGTTTGAGACGCGGCCAGCAGGAGAAGCTCAAGACCTCGGCAACAGAGGGCATGGGAAGACGCGGCAGACCCCTGGACAGGAGCACACGTTGGCAAGAAAGACTTCTCGAACCGACCTTCTGCCGAGGTCAGATACGTATGTATGTTTGCACGCATGTCTGGGTCTATATAGTTGCAACCCGACTTCTCGCATCCAAATCGCAAAACTAAAGTTGCAACGCAAACTGCGAAGCCAGCTGCGTTAAAGGCAAGCGTGGGCGAGGCCACGCCGGCCTCGAACGCAGCAGGAGTGTCACACAAGATGCACTCAGATGTTTGGGGCTGTCGCTGCTTACTAGGGATAACGTGGTCCAAGCGACAGACAAGTTATGATTCGGGGGGTGAGCGCCCGCTGTGTAGGGTCCAGGGTGTTAGGGTTTGGGGCGTCGTCTCTGAGGCTGCCGAGGCGGGAAGGTGTAGGGGTTTAGGGTCCCGGGTCAGGGGAGAATGCAATAGCCGGAAGCAGTAGAAGAGGTTTTGTTAGAAGGCAAAAGTAGCCTTGTTCTTGACACGAAAAGACACCAGTTCAAGACGAGATGCGTTGAGGGGCTGTGGGCGGCGAGGAATGGTCACGCTGTGTAGCGCGCGGCGGCTGAGCAGGTTGCGCAAAACAGCACAACTGCTTCCAATCGAAGGAGAAAGAGCGTGTTCTCACCCCGCTTGCCTTGTTTTAGCTGACCGGTCATGCAGCTGCCCAACATGGCTCAACTATGCAGCGACATGTGACAAGCTCGCTGCAGCAAGGTCGCTTGTTTCTCTGCCCCAGGCCGCGCAGAAACCACGCCAAAGCTCGAACCATTCAGTTTGGTCGCACACACGGTAGATGTAGTTCCGCACCGCATTCTCGAGCTTGTGAAGTTCGCAAAGCACGTGCTGCAAGAGCTGGAAGTGGGCGAAGCTGTTGAGGCACGGCAGCTGGACGGCCAGGCGTGGCACGTGTTCCTTCACGTACGCAGCAAGGTGGAGGAAGCACTGTCGCCACACAGCCGAGTCCTCTGCCGAGGCTGGCGCTGCAGTCGCAAGCAACCGAAGACCTGTGAGAGCTCCGAGACCAAGGTCAGCACAAGCCGCCTGAAAGAGTTCCGCGCCACGTTAGCGCACAAGCGCGGCAACCAAAAGCGCTGCTGCAGGACGCGCAGGAGATGCTCGGACGAGTTGAAGCCTTCAGGGATTGTTAAGATTTCCTGCCAGGCTTCCTCAGTGGAACGCGTGACATGGCCAATGCAATTAGAGAGCACAGGCGCTGCGCATGTTGGTCGTGTCCGGCAAGGTCAAGAAACGCAAGAGACCCCTTGAATTGCACTCCTGGACATGTTGAAAAATCCACCGACGGGTACTCTGGAATGCCGGTCCGCGGCCCGCAGCTGCAAGTAGCCGTCACAAGTCACAAGTGGACCAAAACCGGTCGAGGCCGGCTGCAAACGGCACGTGACGAAGCAAACTATGATGACCCAACAAATCGTCGCGCAAACCAGATGAGCCAACAGCCTTGCGCCCTGCATGCGAAATGTGGAGGACGGCGCGAGCCACGTCGCAGCCACCCACAAGGAAGTACGATCAGACAAAGCGTAGTAGAGACAACGACAATGCGACCGAAATGGACCCGTTTGCACTCTTCTGCTCGGGGCAAGCCCGTGCGTTGCAGCAGCTCCGCCAAGAAGACCAGGAGCAGACAACAGAAAGTGAGAGCCTTCTTGTCGTCAATGTCGAAGTCAGCAACACATCTGGGCAAGTCTTCCTGTCGCAAGTCCGCCAGAAGGCGTGCTACGGGGGTGGAGCCGCTAACACCCGCAAGCAGTTTAAGTTTAAGCATGCGAGCAGGGCCGTGCCACTTTGCCAGGCACGGCTTCTGCGGTTGGCGTGCAACTTCTGTTGGCACCCGCAGTGACAAGGCCGAGTTGCGCGACTGGTTGGGCGGCCTGTCGCTGTCAGCTGGCGCTTCGCCATGTTTGTTGCGGAAGAAAATGCCGCGCGACGCTTGAGCGGACAGCTGCGACGAGACCGCGCGCGATCTGGATTGAATGTCGCTCAAACCCTGTACCTTTCATCGGCGTGTCAAGATAAACCTGGGGCCCAGAATCCCAAACTCTCCCAGACTGTAACCTTCAAGCGCTACAACAGACTGTCGGAACCCTGCGAAGACGGGAGGCCTGGACGTGCGCGGCTAATAGTTCACTGCAAGAAACCGAGCAAGCCATCCCTTCTTGATCCTTCTTGGTTGCTTAGGGCGTGCAGGTTCGGAGCTGAAGGGATTCAGACTGCCAAGTTTCCGCAAGCCCAGGCCTTTCACGCTGCTCCGAAAATCCAAACCCTCCGCCAGCACCCGAACCAGAAGGCAAACTTTCGCGTCTCGGCCTTCCTGACAGATGAAGCAGCAGGGAGTGGCAGCTTCTGCCCGGGTAACTGTCGGCGGCGGCCGCAGCAGAGCCTTTAGACACCTCTGCAAGAGAGCATTCTGAGGGGCTGGACGAGCCTGGAGTTCAGGGTGGAGGACGTAGCTATGGCGTGGAGAATCTACGGTTTAAGGTCTCCCGACTTGCAGCTTGCATACTGTTGCAAAGCACAAAGCCTCGAGCCTAAAACCGAAGTCAGCAACCTTAAACGCCAGCCCGGGGTTGCAACTTCCAGTTGTCTGCTGGCCAGGTCTGTAGGTCTTCAAAACAGCAAAGAGACTGAGTAGAAAAACAGGAGCTCGCGATTTCCGACGAAAAGGACTGCAAGAGACATGGTTTTCATGTAATGAAGTCGAGCAATTAGTGACGCGAAAAGCCATCGATCCACAGGAGCCAAAGTTGCTACAAAGCGGCTCTGGCACCGCAGCGGCCATGCCGTCGGCACTCCGTGCAGCCCCGCGAAGGAGCCCGCGTGGCACACGTCCGAAACCCGTCATGGCCTGGGGATTAGCTCGAAAACGGAGCGCGTTTTGGGCCACTTTTTGGGTGGTCCCCCCCCCACACACCCTCTAGCTGTTCAGCAAAGCTGGGTCTCAAGCGAAAGCACTCTCGGAGGGAGCTTTCGTAACATTATTGCTCAGAGCCTCAGCATGAAAACACCTACTGACACCAAGACACATTCTAAAGCACCTTCACGCAATACTTCACCGGTGTGACCTACCTGTTGCTGTCCGAAACAATGCACCTGCTTCAAGTACAGCCGGGCCAAGGCGGACGACATGCAATGCCCTGCCAATTTGTTCCCCGCAATCCTCCAAGTCTCATTTCAAAATGCATCACAGTATCGAAACTAGTTGGCAAGGCCAACATGTTGGCACCTTTCTGCGCTCCTCCAAACATTGCGTCAATACTTTTCAAACAAGGCTGGAACAAGCAGGGGGAAGCTCTTCTATCCTTTATCTGAATGTCAACTCCCAGGTCTCGTAGCAAGACCCAAGAGGCATATTGCTTCTGGCTTTTAGCCCGTACAATTTCATGCACTTCCATAAGCCAAGGAGCTTATCTTGCAATAGAAATCAGCAAAGCTCGTTTGTTTTTTCCACACACTACTGTAACTGTACATAGCCTACAGGGGATCAACAGCACTCTCATCCATTAGTCAGACACGAGATGAACCTTGTTTGTTCCTAAATAGATGTAGAACTGCCTAATCTCTTGGTTCCACATACAATACAAGCGGGAGGTGTCGAAAGTCTAAATGAAGGCTTTGATATTTTGAGCACTTCAAGCTTCTGCACCAACATAAACCAACACAAGCAGAGGTACAGCTCAGAAGCAAAGGGGATGCGAGCGAAAACAAGCGGAAACTCTAGTGACGCCGGTGACAAACCTCACAAGCTGATGCCTTGCAATGCGATTCCGCAAATTGAGCACGGATGCAAAGCATGAGAGGGTTGCACTCCAGCATTCTTGGAGAGCTCTCCCACCACATAAAAACCTGATCAATCGTTCCTGCTGTAGTGTCTTTAGCACCACTGGAGGACAGAACTGGGTCCAGCACAGCTGGCGGTGATGTCGTTTCCGCATATTGCAGTGCTGGGTAGCTCTCCGATCTTATGCGAATCATCCTCCTCGAAAAAATGTTCGGTTCTGAAGGTCTGTAGTCATGAGTCCATTCTGAATCTTGGCTGCTACTTCGCGCTTCCGGGCTCCTCATGCTCTGTTCCATGTGCGCAGGGAGTAAACTCTGCCGGCGTCAATTCCAGTATTTCACCTCAACTCAGACCCGACATCTTCGAGTTAGGCTAAGTTGAATTACACTTAGCGCTTGGCCCATTCTGTCTCCTGGGTCACGGAAGTAGCCTAGCAGGCTCGCAGACATCATGCCAGAAACATATCAGTGACGAACATTCCTCGGAGGCCTGCGAGCCCTTCCACCGTTTGTTGACGACAGTTCTGCAAAAAGGCATAAGCAGGCCTTCCAGTTTCAACAGCACCACAAAGGACTGCGGACAGTGTGCGCAAAATGTTATGGCCTGTCTTGCAGCGACCGTTTATCCTCGCGCCTACATGGCAAGATGGTGGATAAAGAAGGTTCAGCAGTCTGGACCGAGCTGCGGACGGGTGTAAGGGTTGACTTTTCTCCTTTCCCCCGGACACCTTGGAAGTTTGCATCTGCAGAAAATCAACGTCACTGTTCTCCTTGTTGGATCCAAGAAATCAATTCTGGACCATTTGGTCGGCATCGATACCTTGCCGACCCCAAACCTCGACACAATGAACTCCTGCTTTAAGTGGCTCCTGAACGCTATGCGAAGGCTTCCTTGATGCTAGGAGGCTAGCGGGACGACACAATTGAATCCGGATCTACATGTTTCTCAGGAGCACCCAAGGTAGACAGTAACTAAGCCAGGATTTAACGGTGTCTTGGGGAGTGCCCAAGCCTCAGCAATCAAATCGCGATGTATAAATCTCTCTCCGCAAAAATTTCACACTACAAAACAAATGAATCAGAATTGCGTTTCCTTCTCAGCCATCGGCTTTCAAGTGTCGATGCTTTAACTGTCTCTAGCCTATGATGGATGGAATCCCCGGAACAACAGCAAAACGGGTGTTTCTCTGGTGAAACCAACTGCGCATGGAGTGTAGATCAGAAGAATGAAATCTGCTGATCACTTCAGCGGTGACGACGCAGAGTGTCGACCTTCAGTGCTTGTGCAAACACTACATGCTACATGAAACGTGGCGGCAAGACTTTGGTAATCACCAGGACCCACAAACGATTGCATCGCCCACTCGGAACTGATCATGCTGCGTTGGCTGCTGCACAAAGAGTGCAAGCTGGACTGGACAGGGCTTGAACATCTGTGCATATGCCACCTCGCGATGTACGGCACCACGCGGCTCCAAGCATGCCGGTCTTCTGACAACACTCGGTCAGCTGCACAACGTTTGCGATGTTTGCGTTGTTGTATCCGATGTTACAAATTCTGCAGGGTGTTGAACACAGCAATTTTTGAAAGAAACTTCAGAGAATGCTATCAAAACTTCACACGACTGCAACCGCGGGATGGTTGCATGATGATGAAACCAGAGAAGACAAGTATGTCTGATAGCCTACCCCGGCACCCACATCAGCCACAACTAATTCGATAAGTGCCCCGCAAGAAATGCGAGTGCATGAAAGCAATTAAATCATTTCCAAGATCTTCCTTGCAAGAAGCCTGTTGCGCGACGATACCTTAATTCCTTCCTCGTTGGGGAGGCGAATCCGAAGTTACACCACTTGTCAGCAGCCCGCTCTGACTGTAGAAGTTCGTGCGACAGCGAAAACACTAATCACTCATCAGCGCGGCAACCCCATTCTAGCAGGAATTAATTCCATGTCCCCGTATGGACGTGGAACAAAAATCGTACCAAAAACCGTTGAATGTTGGAAGAGAAATTCACGGGAAAATTAATCACCGTTGGTACGACTCCCAACACACAGCAGAAATTCGTGCCCATGTACATCGCAGAAGAACGCATCCTTCCTGGCAGCGTCCAATAGGTGTACGGAGCGTCCCCGAACCCCAGCCCCAGCCGAAAGCCAGCCAAGGCTGGAGGGCGGCAAGCGATACAGAGCTGGCGAGGCGGGCTCCAAGCATCATCACAGCCAACCACATCAGCAATGGAAGACAAACGGAGCTGACGAGGCGGGCAATCCAGGCTCCAGGCATCCTCACGTGCAACCAGAACCGCATCAGCAATGTGGGGGAAACAGAGGGGAAGGGTGAAGGGGTACAAATGGTGTCGTGCTCAAAATGAGAACTTGTGGAGAACTTGTGCCTACGTACTGACCGCCGGGTTCAAGAGACAGCATGCCGGAAGCAGTCGGTGACCCCTTCTGTACATCGGTGCATGCTGCGCCACTGCAGGACGGTGCCTTTGCCAAGCTGGCCAACTGAAGTGTGCAAAGATTCCAGTGCTCAAGTTTATCGCGAGTCTCCGGCGCAGTCGTGCCGGCTGGAGCGGAAAGATCGGAGGGTGCTGCTTCCACCACCACCGGTTTTCTAGATACGCAGCAACTGCCGTCTGCTGGTGGTCAAGGCTTGACCCTGCAACGATTCCTGAGGCCTTAGGAACTCGACTGCGACCTCTGCCGCCTCCACTTTAAGAAAACCCGTCCCGGACACATGTGTGTGGTCCTCGGTTCTGCAGCTTCAAGGTTGGCACAGAGAGTCTGGGCTTCCCAGCATCCGCCTGTGCTCCGGCATTGTTCAGAAAGTCGATAGCCACAGGCGATCCTGGACTGCCCTAACACGATTCGCCACCGGACTTCACACACGTCGGAATCTACCGCCTGCTCTGCACCCGCGAAGCTAGATGTTATCGGCCAGTCGCATGACAACCCAGACGTGAATCTCGCGACTACGGCGGTGCAATGAAGCTTCGCACAAAATTCGCCTAGCAAATGTCTGCTCTGATGCGCTGGATTGCTTCGGAGATGGAACACGACGACCCCCAGAAGCTTCTGCAGATCGCACCCTCGCACATGCCTTGAGGCGACGAGCCTTCCATCACTAGATCCGACGAGCGCAGGCCCGCTTCTTTCGCTACATGCACTGCAGTGCTACAGGGCTGCACGACGTTCAGATGGTCGAAAACCTTGGAGATAAGAACACACTCAATTTCTCGGAAAGACCTGCCTGCGTGGCTCTACCAGGCATTCAGAATTAAGGCATTCTTTCTGGCCCATGTGATGAAAACACGCATGGTGAGACAAAAAGCTGCGGCACTTCAACGACATCCTTTTGGCTTTCAGAGCGGAAAGAACACACGGCTTTGCAAGGCCCGCACAGTTCGCCATTCCTCTGTAGGAAAATCGCAGCCGGAATCTTCCAAGCTGCCTTCAATGTTTCTCCGATCGTCCATGAACAAGGCTGCTGCGCACCCCATGTTGCAACCTTACCCTGCTCAGCTGAAGTCAACATTGCAGAAATCGTATCATGCTTTGATTTTCGGTGTGCGCCTAATGGCTGAAACTTGGTGCAGGGATCAAGCGCTCCGGGACACGTTCCCTCTACTTTTCGGTGCACGCCTTTTGGCCTTGCCCTGCCTGCCCCTGCTCATTGCGGGGTGGGGTGGAGGGCAGGTGGGTAGCCCATTCGGCACCTGCCCGGGGGTGGGGTGGAGGGCGTGGTGAATCTGCCGATCCTAACTAGCCTAGCAGCCTACCCAGCTAGCCTCCCTACGACCTCTCTGCACGCAAAGCGACCCCAATATTGATGCCAGGGGTTGCCCAGCTCTGGCCCTGGATTCCAAGAACGTTTGTCCCAAAGAAACCACAATATTGACACCGGGGGTTGCCCCAGCTTTGGCCCGGATGTCTAAAACTTATGTTGATCATAATAGGAACTGTCAAAGTCAACAACACACAGGTCTGGAGGAGGAAACGGTCATGTCACGGGTAGCTAGTTCATCAGATCACAGATGCCCTGAAGCGGTAGATTTTCTCGACACCTAGACCGGCTATTTTGACCAAGCGCACGATCTCTTAAGGTATCCGAGAACACCCGCTCCAGAGGATTCACATTGTTTTCACGCCCGCATCTTAAAGCCTTGGGATCCTCAGATTCCCGTGCTCTGTCTACGTCCAGGTCGCATCTGCAAGGTTTGTCCGACCCATCATCCCCACCACTATAGAAGACCGGAAACACGCTAGGGGCCTGGAGTGCTAGACAAGGCTAGACATTACCTGCGTTCTCGGCCTTTGCATCACGTGGAAGAGTAAGCCTTCGTGGCCGTCTGCCGGGTCGTGACGCTTGCGGGTCGGGCGCGGCACTCGTGATTTCTCGAACTCCAAAATCCCTGACGATGGTCCCAGTATCTTTTGCGATACCCGCGCCAAGCTGCCGTCCCCCAGAGGGTAGGCCGAGTAGGCGGTATGCAGGAAACACTTCGGCAAGCTTAGAATCCAGACTTGCCGATAAGATCCATGAAGCCTCTGCAGTGTTGTGAGGGCCCTGGCTTTCGCGGCCTCCAAGATCTTTAATCATCCACTGATTCTCGCCTGCTGGCCACCAGGCTGAGCCGGGTATGGACGGCATCACCTTTATCCTACCGATCCACAAACTGGGAAACCAAAGGAAGAGACACGGTTCGTTGCCACAAGAACTCAGGCATATGTATGCCAGTGTTAAATGCTTTCTAACCACCATGATCTGACAATGCTTTTTGCCCTTCAAGTGCTTTCGCGCTAGGGTGAAAAGCTTTCCAATGCACCAGACGTGCGCAGCTGGCAACAGATGGCAACGTGAAGTCGCACTCAACAGCACTCGGATTCTGGCAAGATGCAACTGTCACATGTGGAGCATGCGATGTGTCCCTTTCTTCTGGATGCGGGCAACGCGGGGACGGCATCAATCTCTCTTCGGAGCGCTTGCCTCTAGTGCGGTCTTGGAAAGTTCCGGCCCCAAGTCATAAATCAGATCGAGGACGGCAAGACCGGGATGAGCCGCGCGAGAATCCTCAGCTGACTTTGGCCTTCTACTCTGCGTCCCCAGACAGGTAAATGCCGGAGAGGCAATCCGTCGATCGTGCAGCCGCTCGACACGCTCTTTGTGCCGCAGCGCATTCCCAGCAGACAGCTCCGCATTGTACGACTTCAAGGTGTCCCACGCAAGCAAGCAAGCCCCAAACTCTTGCTCTGTCTTCGGTGCCCTGTGCAAAATTGAAACCATGTGACGCAGCAAGCGTCGCATCCACCAGCATGCTACATGTGGTACACAGACAAAGATGCAGCGTGATGCTGAAAACTCCAGACCGAGGCTTTTCCAATCTGACTCCCTTGGACGAAGTTCCAAGGCATGCTCCCACTTGAATGAGGAAGCACATGAAGAGACCACGGCTGATGCGCTCAACGCATCTGGGACGATGACCATGCGGGGCATCAGCTGCAGCAATGAATGCACAAGCTCCCAGCGACGAGCCCGTCCGCAGGTGCTGAGCGATGCATTGAACACATGGAGGTTCAAAGACGGGCTTGGCTGGAGAAGTGCAGTGAGGCAAGCTTGCCAGCCCAAGCCTCTCGGGCCCTGGCCCTTGTCGCCCAAACCCAAGACACGGATCTCTGCTCCTCTGGTGATTGCCGATGGGGTCAGGCGACAGCGACGGACGGATTCCAGGCACTGGAAAGCCTGAAGCCACTGCCCACTCCGAGCGGCCGCTGCAATGGCAGCATTGAAGCATCCAATGCTCGCTACGCTTCGGGTTCGCACTTCGTCCAATAGGGACAGAGCAATGCGCCACTGCCCAGCTCGACCTAACGCATCAATGGCTGCTCCAACCCCTTTGGCTTCGCCAAGCGCATCTAGCTGCCGTTGCCCTTGTAGCTTGCAATCGCCAACTGTAAAGGCCAGCGCCAACTCCCACCGAGACGCACGGCCGCACGCACTGATCAGCACGTTAAGGCTCGTTGAGTCGGTGTGGACCCTGCCTCCAAGCATGCGATCGAAAAGGTGAAGCGACCACTGCCAATGAGACGCACGACCACATACTGCAGCTGTCGCATTGTAAAGGACGACATCTGGCTGAACCAAATACGTTGCGGATGCACAGAGCAGGCCTAATGCTTTGGTCCAGGCCGACGCGTGAGAAAGGGCACTAATGCCGGATGAAATGACCAGAAGACGATCTCGAAACACTCTCGGGTCGTCGGGCACGCGTACATCAGTCGCGTCATGATCCTTCAGTCGACCCAGTGCTAGTAAAAGACCTTGTTCCCAACCCGTCTGCCACACCAACTTACTAATTGCAACAGCCAGGCGAGCATCTTTGAATTTGGCCAAACACATAAGCCCGGCACGGAGATGACATCTGAAGCATTTCCATTGGCGGCATATTTTCACCGCCGGCGTCTTGGCCACACCGTCTGGAAACAGCCGGACTCCAAAGCAAGATCAATGTACCCCTGCAAGGGTAGGCAAAGCTCAAAGCTCCATCCACCGTGGACACATGAAAGGCATGCATATAACGCACTTGCTCATGGCCGATGTGGGAAGACTGGGCAGAAAATATACCCAAAATTCGACATTGATGCCATTGAGTCAGTCACGAAGAACGGTCAGCGTCCAAGCACAAATCTGGCCAGTCAGTGACGATTGCAATCTAGCTCAAGCGCAGAAGCATCTCTGTTGCATCCTTTTCAACTCGCACAACTTGTCGAATCAAGCGCTGCCAGCCATACTTCAAACACAGACAAGCAGCTGCACATGACCAAAATGCGCAAGAGAATTCTGGCAGCCAGAAATAATGATTATGGTGAGGCCTACCTAATCGTTTAACGCTTGTGCTTCTTTGTTCACCAAAGAAAACGAGTTTTCAAGAGCTGGACTAGGACGCGCCCCTCAGATTTAAAATATGCAGTCGTTCACTCGACAGCTGAGCCGTAGTCGTCTGCCGTGGCGACGATTCATTCGATGGCAGGAAGCATCTAGGCTCACTCAAAGGCTAGGTTTTGCGGACACTGCCCTTGTTCGTCTGCAATTATTCCGACGCTACTTTGCCTTACTCCCAGATGCAATCTAAAGCAACGTTGATCCGGCTTGCGGGGGGGGCGCTCCTTGTTGAAGACTTGTCTGGTGAAGCAGCAGCGGACTCTGCGCTGAGGCGTGTAGGCCATCTGCATCTTTGCTAGTGATAGTCTATGATGGGAAGCTCGCAGCTGCTTCCATGAATCGATGATAATGAATACTCCACCAATGACAGGCCATGTTCTCTGCAGTACTAGCTGCGAAGCCATGTGAAGCCTTCGCATCCAATCCCACACCCCTAGAGCACATGGCCGCAGTGGGCTAGGTGGCAAAGCGACTGCCAATGTTGGCAAATCGCGAGTGGGGTCGCCACATTCTCTGGGGCGATCAAAGACTTCACACTTCAAATACTTCCCAGTCTCCTGTCGGGGTGAAACAGACCAGGTGCCTGGATGTTTTGCTCTGGCCATCGTGCTACCAGAAAAAGACTGGCAAAATCTCTCCTGAAGCGAAGTAGCAATCGCACGTAGATATGAAAAAGGAACTGCTCTGAACGTCCTCTCTGGCACTTCTCTGGCAAAAAGTTGCTATGGACATGGGCAAGCATGAGCAAGCATCACTGCTGTGCGGACAGCTACCGCTCCTGCAACATAACAGATGGACAGGCATACGCGTTAATCGGAGGCTTTACACAGTTTACAGTATACTAGCAGATGTATTCCTCCTCGGACGTCTGATTTTACCTTTTCGGAGTGTCGCATCCAAGGAATTTTAATCCAGAAGATTCAGACATGACAAAGAGGAACAATTCCCAGTGCCTCCTCAAGAGCACGATGAATTATGAATGGCAACACTCGGGTAAGATGCTATATGCAGTGACTGGCACATGCAGCTTTTACCAAAAGGGAAAGAAAGCGAAGGAACCCACCAAAACCATGTCGGACTTCCAGATGCAAGTACACTCCTCCGCTCAAGTGATGTTTCATACACTCCATAAATGCTGCTCGACCTTTCTGGGCCGTAGCGAAGCTACAATGCTGAACTCCCTCGTTCGTGGCAGCTGCAGAATCCGTTCTCAGAGCCCGATGACCAATTCTGCAACAGCCTGGCAACAAGATCATGCAAAGGCCTCTTCTTGAACTGTTTCTGCTGGGATATCTTCTTTTTTCTTTCTGTCCTGTGCAAGCAGCTCGCGATGTAACAATGAGATAGGCTCAAAAATGCCGACCTCCTTCTGTCGAGAAGCTTCAGATGCACTGACTCGCAGTGACATAGACTTGTTGATCAGATGGTCCTTGCTCTTCCCTTTGCCATCCTTTCCTTTACCATTTTTGGACTTGCCCTCCTTGCCCTTGCCGTCCTTGCCCTTACCGTCCTTACCCTTGCCTTCCTTGACATCCTTGCCGTCCTTCCCTTTTCCTTCGCCTTTGTCTTTTCCTTTTTCTTTACCTGAGTCCTCAACAATGACATGTGTGGTTGCCCACCAACTCAACTGAACTAACCCATTCAAGTCAGAGTGAGGGTCCATGAGTCCGACAGTGAGAACTGCAGCTGGCATTGTCCTTGCCCTTGCCTTTCCCCTTTGTCGATGCACTTGCTGGCTGACCTCAGACTACGAGCCTCTCACTATGAAAGCCGAAGATGTACGTCACGGTGCGCACCTGTGGCAGATTGCAAGTCCTGCGCCTGCGGCCATCCAGCCTGCGGCAAGGCTTTCGACGGCATAGGACTTCGGTGTCGGACGGGCTTGCTGAGCTTTTTTGGTCAAAAGCTTCCAACCGCGACTGGCACTTCACGACGCAACCAAATGACAAGGCTACAGTAGAATGGATTTGCCAGCTCCATGGCAGAGCTGTCTCCACCGTGCCTCATTCACCGTCACAGTGACAGTAACCTGGACGGGGCTTTGGCCTCGTGGAATCCGCGAACCGATCGTGTAGCACCGGCCTCGTCACCCACTTTGAAACCATTCAGCTGTGCCTGCATCGGGCACCACTTCGATCCGCTCAGAGTTCAGTAGAACACTCGCCTTGTGCACGAAGAGGTCGCGGCCAAACTGCTGCGTGACTCTGGGACATTCAATGAAACCGTAACCTCGAGCAGCAACGTCTATCAGACTGAAAGTTTTGCGTCTGCTTGTCCAGCCTTTGTCGTCGTAGAAAGACTTTATTCTTCCCAACTCACCTTGCGATGCTCTGCACTCGTTGCCTCGCTGGTTCTGACACAACTTCAACCCCGGACGATCAATTTGCAGACGGGGCACGAAATATTCCACCACCTTCACTGCACAAGGCACGAAGTGCATCTAAGACACGCACACATATTCTCCAACATCATCCCGAGGGCTGACCTTTTTCCCCGGTGCCCTTGCGCTGGACCTGGACGGGCACATACGGCCTCAGTGCTCCAGGCTGATCCGACATTCTTGGTGCACCCCCGAGATGCGGACATCATCGTCGGTTGGGGATACAGAAGCGGCCATGGAGGGTATCCTGGATCGGACGCATCATGAATCGACGTACGGCACTGCCGCTGCACATCATGCCGTCCTGAATTTTGCATGGAAGCAAGCATAGGGCTCGTCGAAGGCACGAATTCTGGGGCTTCTCCACGCAGTGTCCCTGCTGGCAAGCGCTCTGCTCTCTTCTCGCATTCCGAGAAAAACATCGTTGGCACGATGGCACGGCCGGCTCTTGCCTTTCTTTTCCGGAGGAGCAGGCACAGAGACTGATGCAGTTGTGGTTGCTGCGCCTTCCTTGAAAGCCTCAACAGAATCTTTAAAAACTGGGCTGCCTCTGGCAAGCATCTGAAAAGCGCCTTCTTTTCATCTCTGCTGTATGCTCTTATGTAGACACAGTCCGGAGAGAGCTGGTAGCCTGGGCCACACACAATGCGATGCATCCATGCCACGACCGGTAGTCGCGAGACTTGGTCCAAGACGAAGCTTCTGAGCGTTGGAATCGACAATCACCTACGCCAAGTTCAGCCAGACACATGACAGGGACGTCAGACCAGCCCCGCCTTCATCAGGATCTCTTTTGTGATTTCTTTAAAATACTCGGATGTGAGAACCTCCGTCACCTTGACCCAACCATCGGCACTGTCCGAATTCAGACCGACCTGAGCAAGCACACAGAAGAAGGGACTGAATAAAGGCTCTGCAATGCTCTGCACTCCACACCATCTCCTTTCTCCAGGCAAGCCGCGCTTTTGTGCTTGATGCCGTGACGCAAAAGCCACGACAACATCTTGGAAATGACCACGGTTGGGTCATCTGGCCGTGCAGCTCAGCATGAAAATTACAAGAAAGCAGGATGCGTCACAAGGTTTGTCAGATTTCATTCCTGCCTGGCTTGACGGCCTTCCCGGGTGGCTTTGCAGCCGTCTCCACCACCATCGTTCCACCGGCTTCGCTGCTACTGTCGGGGGCTTGCGCAGAAACGAAACTGCGGAGGCTGGTCCTGGAGTGAAGATGACTACATCGGGGCTATGCAAAGAAAGCCCTGCAATGCCAAGCAATGCATGCATGCAATGCACGCAAGGACATCATTTGCAGCTTGGCCTACCTTGCTGATCGATATGAAACGTGCGCTGAAACTGCGCAGAAAATTTCTAGTCCACAGGCTGTGAACCACTGACTCTATCAACAATCCTAAAGCAGGAGATGGCATGGCTCTGTCAGCATATGCGTCTGTGGCATTGATTTCGAAGCTACATGGTCTTTCGTGCACCCGTCTCCCTGAGAGCGAAGGCAAATCACGAAGAGCTGACGACCCACGATGAAGGGGCTCAGATGGCACATTTGCAGCAACTAGCAACTGAAGACAGGACGGGGAGGGTCCCTCGTAGGTGATCGGGTTGTGGATGTCGAAGCGAGCCATTCCTCAAGTAGATCAATAAGGCCGCCACCCTGCCGCAACGCATGTTATCCGAGCGCCTTGTGGCATGTCATTCTGGTACTTCTGAAACGCCTGCCACTGCCCATCCCGGAAGCAACACATGTCACAGCTGCATGGACGAACTGGATTTCCGACAAAGCCTCCAGTGCAGCAGGCTTGTCGTTGTTCTTCACTGCTTTCTCAAAAGCCCTTACATCAGCCTCTGCCAATGTAGTGTGCTGCTGCAAATGAGCTGGAAAGTCAATCCGAAAGCTCTGAAGTCACGGCGTTCAGCTTGTACACGGTCTTGTCAGGAGCTTCGTCTCTCGACTGAAGACCCTGGCATCACATGTCACAAGCGAACGGTCAAACAAATCGAAAATTATCGGGAATGGGCAACCGCGCAATTCTTCATTCTACCGTGTTCGAAAAGTGTTAGTTCACGACGGTGTAAACTCTGCTTGCCTTTGTTTGAGAACTGAGGAAGCTTGTTATTACTCCCTGAAAAAACAAACGCGCCATTTCGTTTGCTACTCTTTTTTTTGATATTAAGACATAAAAGATGTTGAATTGGCGACGGTTTTGATTTGGTGTTTCTTTGGTCGCTCACTTCTCAGAGCTAGTTGAAGTAATGCGTGGCTGCCATTTGTTGGGGTAATAGTTGATGTTCCACTCCCGCTTTCGTATCCCTGCAGGCATGGCTCGAACACTTGGATCAGCGGCCCACTGTCGCAAGCTGTAGCTCATGGCAGATTTTTGAGTCACAAAGTTGCGTTTGTGACGGAGCACTTGGAAGGAAATCAACACTCTGCGAAGTAGATGTGCTGTTGGTACTGTGATCCACACAGACTGATATACAGACCTGTGGACTGCTTCTCATAACGCACTTTCATGCTCTTATCGTGACACCAACGAATTGAACGAGGCATCGAGGTCCGTTCGCACCCCCAATGAATAGACCTTGGGTCTTGCTCACAAAGGAAGAGAGTCGCGATTGACCGAAATACATGTTTGATTCGCCGTAACTTTGCGAAAATTGTTACGAGCCTTGAATTCCCAATTAAGAACGTTGTGACACTTTGCTTCGTCAGTAACGATCCCCCGAAAATACGCATCAGGATCAGAAAGTCACCGAAGAAAACGGCAATGTGATGAAGATCACACAGATAATGCCAGTGTCACATTGATGGCTGAGCGAATTGGAAGCATAGGCATTGAGGCAATGAATCATGGTGTATGGTCGCGATGCCAACTTTGGTAACGATCACGTTCACGTTCTCGATCTGCGGGCGTTTGATTCTTCTCTTTGCCTGTGTCTTTGTCGCGCCATCTGTTCGCATTTCCCCTGTTCGGTGGGCGCCCTTTTGGTTCGGGTGGCCCGACCGCTGCTCTTTCTTCTTCCGTCATGGGTAGATCACGGATTCCACGTGTGCCTGCATCCAGGTACTCGGCGGCGTTGATGTGATCTCTGCGAGCTTGGGGATTACGTCCAGGCGCGACTGTGTCAACTTGTCGGTGTACTTGGCCGGTACGCTAGCTAGCACTTCCAGTCCCACCACCACCCCAAGTCACCGCCTAGGGTTCGTAGCAGCTGAGCTAAGGCTCTAGCTCACGACCTACAGCTCACTCACTCCTTTTAGCGATGTGGCGAAGGTTCCCTGTCGCCCGGAGGAAGTCTCCAGCCTGAAACCGCGTTCAAGGCCCTAGCGAAGCCGGAGGGCTACCTTGGACCTAGCTTGCGAGCTCGCTTCGCGAATCTCATAGCTTCTCGGTCCTCTCAGCCATGCCCAGTTCGTTAAAGTAGCTGGTCGCACGGGCCAAGAGCCGACCTAGCACACGCCATTATCATTCCAGCGCTTCCCCTTTCAAGGCAATCCTGAAGTTCGGGCTGAAGCTAGCGAAGTTCTCGTTCGTGAGGTCGTCTGCTAGCTGAGCTGGTTCAAGTCTCGTCTGATCCACTGTAGCTGGAGCTCACAGTTTTTCGCAGATAGCTCCTCCGCACAAGCTCAGTGAGGCTTAGCGTGGATGGAAACTTGGTGGTCATAGCCTTCCTTAGCAGGGCTTCTTTTTGCTTGTTGGGTTCTCGCGCCCAGCGCGCAAGCGCGCAAGACGTGTCTGCTGTCTCACCTCACGCACACGGACTCAAAACTGTACACCACGAGTCGGCTTGCTACAACCTATACAAGATGTCGGTGTTCACAGAAGCCAGAGGCTTGAACAACAACGACACTCGGGTGAGGAGACTCCATATGTGCAACGGGGTGTACAAGCACAGGAGCAGTCAGCCACTAACTACACTAAAAGCATCACCCATGCCGGCGTACAAACGACAGGGGTGCGCACCTACGAACAGAGCCAAAAGCACAGTGTGCAGCTCTCCACCAAAAGGACCCACGGCTGAAGTGTACAGCTACAAGACCAAGGGTCGCAGGCCGCAGCCTTCTACAAACTTTACAGAAACTGTACAGTAGGCGAGCTTCAGTTTTCACGACGACGTTTAAACTCAGAGCTCCACGCCCGCGCCAGCAGCCCAGCCACCAGCAGCAAGGAGGCGCCAGACGTAGTGCTCGAGGTTCCCGTAGCTTGGCCGTAGACAAGCTCCTCTGAGGACAGGCTTACCGCTAGGTGGCCCACACACGGGAGGCACAAGCCAGGAAGGGCAGCAGCCCAGGCTTCGTCAAAGCGGCAGTGACACGAGTCTACAGGCGGTCGCAGCGCCTGAAAACGCAAGAGGGAGGGGTAACCAGGACTAAACCCTAGGGACCCTTCCCCGGGGGAGGACAAGGTGGGCAGACCGAAGTCGTCGAGTCGTCGCGTCGTCCAGCAGTGCAGCTTACAAGGTGTTCGCTCAGTCGCTGTGCAGCTTGGGCCGAAGCTCGGACTGCAGCGGTTTCCCAGGCCTTGACGCGAGCAGCCTCTGAGGCCCAACGCTCCCTCAACGACCCCCTGAGTCTGCGGGCAACACAGTCCTTGGCAGAGCGATCAGCAGCATCATTCAAGGACCTCAGGTGAGCAGCGGTAAGGTTGGTGTTGTGCGGATTCCAGTTAGGGTGGCGGTTATGAGCAGGCACCCAAAGGAAGTGGAGCACAACGCCACCACGTCTGATCTCTTCTGCCAGCGATCTGAGCCGCACACCAAAGAGAGGCATGGAAGGGCAGTTGAAGCGCGCTTTAAGAGCAGCCTCGCAGTCAACAGCAATGGTGACACTGCCCCTGGCACCACGGTTGACAGCGGCACACACAGCTGTCAAAGCGAGCTTTAGAGCACACATCTCAGCCCGAAAGGAGGACTGATCCTCGCTATCGTTGCCACCGTGGAAGGTGCAGGCACTTCTGTGGACCACTACCGAGTGAGCAGCAACACCGTTTTTGGCAGAGCCGTCGGTGGCAATCGCAATGTCATGTGACGCCTCCATTTCGGTTAGGATCGCCTCGGCAATCTCTTCAATTAGCCCTGCCTCATCAACCGCAGGCGGCGGGAGAGGCTGCTCACACAAGTGTTGTGACAAGAGTCGTTCTTCCCCTCGGTGGGAGGGTGGTGCAAGGTCACCGCGGAGATCGGCCGTGGCAGTGCAGTTCCACAACAGATGAGCTCTGCTGGGCCGTAGCTCTCCACAGATGCATTTCGTACGACTGGGAAGGCTGCCAGCGGGAGCCCCTTTGTTGAAGAACCAAGTAGTGCCCCCCGAGAGAAAGGCAGCGCGGCGGTGGAACGTCGAAGTTTGATCCGCCAAAACAGCTTTATGCCCTTGGAACTGAATACGGTACCCGGGCGGGGGAGCTGGCAAATCAAGTCCTTGGGCCAAACCCGGTTCAGGTGGCCGATGAAGGCTGTGAGAAATCCTCTTGCAACGTCTAAGGTACTGGCCCCGGAAAAAGTCCTCAAGCCAAGTCCTGACTACACCGAAACTCTCAAACCCTATGCAGACCTTCCTAAGCCCACCCAGAGCATCACGCCTGTGAAGTACATCAGTCTGGTCGTTAAGCCACCAGCCCGTTTTATCCAACAAGGTCTGAAGCTGCGGGAGACACTGAAGCCACTTCTTGGGTTGGGCCGTAATCGGAAGCAGCTCCTGCCAGGCAGGGGGTTTTGCGATCCATCGCCACGCCAGTCTGCACAGTCCCAAGTCTAGGGCAAACTGGGGTTCCAAGTCCCAACCCAGCAGCTCAAAGAAAGCGACAGTGGCCGTGTCACCACCGTAACCCCCACTGAACAAAAACCTTACCTCGGCCCGCACGGCCTCAATGTCGTCACGAGTGGGCTGGGCGAAACCCGAGGCCCAGGCCAAGCACGGCATGATGAGTGACCTCACCAACTGGATGCGAGACCTGGTAGACGCCTGGGTCCAGCGCAAAAGTCTCAGGCGAAGAACCGCCTTGCGTAGAGAAAACTTAGGGATGATGCCGTTGCCGTCGAACACCCAGCAAATCAAGGTTATTACAACGCAAGAAGCCCCATCGGGAGGCAAGCTGATTCGTATGTGTGTTCGGTTTACTCGAGGCTATGAAGCACTTATCGGGCGAGAGGCTCAGCGAAAAAGCTTCATCGAACTTGGAGCTCGCACTGAGGGCCTGGCCGAGGTCCGCACAAGACCCCGCGGGTTCAAGCAACAAAGTGCGATCATCCATGAAAATTTGCACCCCAACGTTATTACAAGAATTCTTGATGAACTCACTCCAACAATGGGAAAGTGCAGCCGCAGCTATCGGGCTTAAAGGGCAACCCTGGGCGAGACCGGAGTGCACAGCATGGCATCCTGGATCAAAGGACCCTTCAAAACAGAAGTACCGCCTAGCACCTTGATAAAAGGACTCCACAAGTGGGGCCAACTGCTGGGGCGCACCAAGGTGAGAGAAAACTTTTCCAAGCATTGTAGTGTTCATGGCATCAAAGTACCCCGCAACGTCCATGAGAGCTGCAGTGTGCATGCCGCGGCTAAGTGCCGCCTGAACTTGGAATAAGACATCACTGATGGAGCGGCCTGGGAGTCCACCATGATCGCTTTCAGTAGCCCACGCGGGAGCCCATTGCCGCAAAGCACGAGCAATGAACTTGGCGCCGACTCTCCACATGATCTGAGTCAAGGTTATGGGCCTTGTGGTGGGCCCCCCCTTCTTACGGATGAGGACCACCTTGGCATGTCGCCACAACTGCGGCACTTTAGCACTGGTCCAGATGCAATCCCACAGCTCAGCCACCATGGCCCACCATGCCACAGGCATACGACACAAATCACGGGCCTGCCAACAATCAGGTCCTGCTGCTTTGTCCGCAATTGTGGCCGCTGTTGAACGGAGGCTTTCGGCACTAAACTGCAGGTTCAACTGGACCGGCGTAACAGACGGCACCTTGGTCAGAACCCGAGCAATGTCATCATGATGGACCTGAGGTTTAGCCTGCCACTTGCGGACCCACGCTTCGGTTTGATCGCGGACCATAACAGAAGGATGGACAGGACCAGCAAGCTTGGCCTCGTTGGTATCAAGTTGCCTCTTCTCAAAGTCAAGCTGAGCATCGGCTCGAGCTTTAACGAAAGTTCTTTGACGACCGGGGTCATCACGAAGCCTCTGACGCCATTGGGCCCTGACAGCTGAGGCTTCCTGCTCATGATAATCGGGAAGTACATCATTGACAAAGGCTTGCAATGTAGAAAGACAATCCTCCCTGATCCACGGCAAGTCGGGGACAAAGCTGCGGACACGTGGCAACGATCTCAGGATTTTGTTGCGTATCAGCGAATCGCCTGTGTCAGCCCAGGCTGCAAGTTGGCGCTGAAGCTTAGCGAGGGCCCGCACCGTGGCCGACCCCTCGATGCAACTCCGGCTTTGATGCGCAAACTTTCGAGGGCTCCAGGTGCGGCTACGCGGCAGGGCTTCGGGGTCGGAGGTGGTAAGGCAAGCCTCTGCCCAGTCCGAAAGAATGCGCCACGCAGAGTCCACATCCTCTTGATCAATGGCTGCCCGAAAAGGGGAGCAATTAACACGGGAAAAGGTAGCTGCAATGTCCTCCGTGGAGTCAGTGTTTGCGGGGCTTCGCCTCGGTCCAACATGGAACGGAGGAGCATCCAATGGAACATCATAGCACACTGACGCGTGGTCCGAAAAGGCAGGATCGAAATGTGATATAGAATTGGCCGCGAGCGACCAATGACACAAGCCGTAATCAATCCTTCGTCGTCGCCCCGGTCCAGTAGCGGGCAGTGGGCCGCCACCTGTTGCATCGTCAAGGGACTTGACAAGTCCAGCGGCACGGGCCTCGCCAATGATTGCCTCATTGGGCTCTAAGTTGAAATCGCCCGCGACAATGTAGGGAAGGTTGCTGTGATTGCATGCAGCAAGGACGTCCTCTGCTTGGGCGGAGGCTGCAGGAGCATTGCCTGATTGCCCGTAAAAAGACGCAATGATGCACTGGCACACAGTATCCTCACAATGGAAGTCGAAGAGCCCTGCAATGCACCTGTGCTGAGCAAAGCCCTCTGCAACTCTGAAGGCCCGAAAACCTAATCTGCTGATCAAGGCGACACGGCAAAGTCCCGAAGCCTCAGGCTCCGAAAGCGCAGCATGAAAACCACGGAGCTTCCATGCACGAATGTAACCAGGCGCAGACGGTTCGTTGATATCGGCCTCCGCAACCGTGCACACCTGAAGTTGATGGCAATCCATGAAATTGGAGATTGTATCAACAGCAGAGACCCCTTTGCCAGCAGCGTTCAGAGTGGCGATGCGGATGAAAGCGGCAAGCTGAAGATCGACTCGGCATTGCGAAGGAGTTCGCACGCTCTTTGCTTGGCAGGTCCGTCAGGGACATTCTTAGCATGTAATTTAGAGAGGGCCTTGATTGCATCAACCCGTCGTTGTGCCTTGCGGGCGGCAATGTCGTGGCTGCACAGGCCTCTCTTGGCATGGGAGAGGGCATCACTGGGAGAACGGAAAGGCGATTGGCATTTGTGACACATCCATCCAAAAGAGGACCTGATGCTGCCTTTCGTAGCGTTAACCTTTTTGGACTCAGCCCTGGGCCAGCAAAACAACCGAAATCCCTCAAGTTCAGTACCTTTTGCAGCGCTAAGCCTTTTGATACACTCCCTGCCGCGGCGTGTGACAGCAGTCTTCTCAAGGGTCTGTTTGCGATCAAGCTTTTTGAACTTGGTCCACAGGACCTTGGGGTGCACCTTGCGGCAATGCTCAAATTTATCAGCAGTGACAGCATCGGCACTTTTAGAGAAAGCGTCCCGCGCAGGTATGCCAAAAGCACAGAGGGGACACTTCCAGTGCACAGCTTTGCCATCCCCGGCCTGGATGATGGAGGGCTGCCGGTTTCCAAGAGGGACGCCCGAGGGGAGCTTGCCCGGGTGGTGAGCCTTGAAGTGCTCGTAGAGTTTGGTCTTCCTAGCAGTAGCACTTTTGGCAGTGGCACGGAAGGGACATAGGGGGCATTCAACAGCGGTCGAGTTATCAAGATTCAAACCCGCGCGCCCCCAATACCTGATCTGTCGTTCGGTGGGCACCTTGGTGGCAACCTGTGGTTCCTGAAGGTCTAAACCCTTATCGGAAATGCCTTCATCATCAGAGACTACTGCGGCAATAGAGGTAGGGTTCTGCCTCGACACAGTCCACGCCGAATGCGGGCCACTGCCTGCACGATTCTGATGACCACTGGGGGCAGTCCAGACCGATCTTGCTTTGGAAGCGTTATGTTGGGACACGGTCGTCCAAACCGACCTACACGACGCGGCACGGCTGGACACAACAGACGATGCCTTGCCTCCGCCTCGCATGGGGACCTGGGGAGGTGCATTGGTGACATCGCACAGCTCCTGAGGAAGTTTATTGACAGGTTTGAGCCATTCATAATGGCTCCCTGTAAATGCAATGGCGGCGACCCGCCGTCGTTGATTAACGTGAACTGCACACACGTCCAAGTCGGGGGACCTCGGGTAAATCACAAACTTAATGTCGTAGATCCGGCCCAGGGCAGCAAGTTCCATGGGTCCAGCCCAAGCATTAAAAACAGCGATTGCCGAGATATAATCTTGGAAGTTAGAGCCCTGTGTCCTGTCCGGGAGCTCTTTATCCCACATGGTTTCATAGCGAGCAGCGTTCTTTTTGTAGTGTTGCACCACCTTGGCACGTAAAACACTGTGGGCCTCTGGTTCGCATTTCATGATGTGGGCGATGGCGGCAGAAGCTGCATGGAACAAACAACTCCCATCCGTGGGAGCAGCTTGCTGTTCAACGCCTTTTGGGAGATCCCGGGTTTCGGTGCACACGCGCTTTGCCGCCCCGCTGCCCTTGCTTGGGGACTCACGCTTGGTCTCAGCTGCAGCGTTGGCTGCCTTATCCCCCGAAGGAGTCTCCTGCGAGGCTGCCCCCATTGCTGCATCGCCAGTGGCAGGCGCGGCTTGGCTTGCAACAACCTCCTGTGCAACCTTGGTGGTTTCGGCAAAAGGGTCCTTAGGGGGGAGGAGGGACCACGAACCGTTTGTGCGGATGGTTTGCGCTTGAGGCTTGGCACGCACCGGCGCCCAACGGCACCACAGCACCTCCGTCTGTTCACCATCTTCAAAAGGAAGCGCAATAACATCGTGGTTGGTGGCCTGAGCACCTCTGAAGAAGAAATTGATTCCCTTACGGGTGCGTTGTTGACGCACCATGGTGACGTCGGAAAAAATGGGCGACACGGCCTTCAAGGCCTGCGCAACACTCCAGTCAAAAGGGGCGTGCTCTAGCATCCACATCCGCGAAACCACCTGGTTTGCATCTCTGGCAACTCGCTTTCCGAGCCCACGGCGGCCGACCACAATGCCAAACTGAGGCTCGACAACACGTACCCGCTGGAGGAAATCAAGATCAGTCTCCTTGGATTCTTTTTCCGCCCATTGCACCGTGAAGGCCGGGAACTCGGTCCATCTCGGGGGATCTATGAAAAACCCGTCTCTCCCACTTAGGGCAGCAAAGGCCGACACGTCAGCTTCAGGGACCCTAAAGAGCCCATAGATTTTGTGGTCCTCGCCCTGTGACTGTTCCTTTGCCCATCCCCAGCTATCCTGAACCTTCATGTGCTGCTGCGCAATCCAGTAATGAAAGGCACGCTGGGGGCTTGCAAGGATGTCCTTCCAATTTGACTTGGAGACATACTTCTTGTACACCCTGACATACAGCACAGCTGTTTTGGAGGCAACCACCTTCGGGGCCTTAACGGCCGAAACCTTAGGGCCCGGTAAGTCGATACCAGCAGAGCTGATGTGCTGGAAGTGAACCTGTTTAAAGACACAAGAGTTACCTACGGCACCCGGGCAGCGGGCAGAGGCCTCGGGATGGTCGGGGGTAACCGCTATGACACCATGGGGCTTCTTGGACCCAAGCAGAATGGTCGCGAGCAGATCGGCCTGTCCTGGCTCGCAAAGCACAACTGCTTTAAAGACACCAGTAGCCTTCTCAATCGCAACGGCAACGTCGGTAAAAGAGAAAGCGGGCGCTGTCCAGTCAGCGGCACGTAGCTGCCAGGGCGCATGTTGTTTCTGTCGGGAGACAGTGGTCCACTCTTCGCCTCTGCTGTCGGCAGCGGTCGTGGCGGGCTTATTTTCGGAAGTCCTAGGGCCCTTGCCCTTGCCCTTGTTACCGCCTTCCTTCCCCCTGCCCTTGCCGGCAGCACCCTGCGAAGCAGCATCAATCCCACGCTTGCCCCCTTTGCTTGGGTTCTGGGCACCCTTGACGGCTTCAGCTGGCGTGGCATTGGGCTCGGATTGCTCAGTCAGGGCAGCGGCCCGATCCTGATTCCGTCTCCGGCGCTTGGGGCCCGGCTGTTCACGGGTCTGATCTCCATCACCGAAGCCGCCCAAGGACAGTCCCTGGAGTGCTTCTTGGATGGCCTTCTGCACTGCTTGTTCAATGAAGGCACGAATGGAAGTCGCAAAATCCGGGCCGAGGATGCCTCCGATGTCAAGGCCGAACCCTCCTTTCCCCGATTGCCCCCGGGGTCCCGGATTGGAGGCCTCACCGATGCGGACTCCAAGCGTGGGTGAGTGCTTTCTCTGCAGGCCTGGGATGCATGACACGGGCAGGTTCCAAACCAGCCCCGCAAGGCAGTCCCAGCACGTTTGCCAAGGTGACATCCCATTAGTCTCAGGGCTCAGATGTGCAGTCAATCGATTGGTAGAAGCTCTCTTATTTGCGGGGGATGTGCTCGGGCTTTTCAGCCAACCTGAACCCTCAGAAGCAAGTGGCAACTCACCAAAAGATGCACAAATGGGACAACAATCATCAGTGGCGCTCCTAAGTGCATGGTCATCACCAGTGTGCAGCCGACAAGTCGAAGAAGCGGAGTGAGCCTCGTTAATGTTGGGGGATATTCTCGGATCTTCCGACCCACTGTGACCCTGTACATCAAACACAAGAGGCACTCGGAATACATGAAGCATGTCTAAGCAATTGGATTCGGCGCTCCTATGTGTATTGAAAACACCAGTGTGCAGCCTTGGTGTCGTTGGTTCGAACTGACTCACAGCACAAGGGACACTGTCTACATAGTAGTGGGATATGCTCGGGCTTTTCAGCCACCTATGACCGCACGACATGCAGCACAGCTCCACACTCTCTCCACACGAAAGCTCAGCGCTCCTAAGTGCAACAAAGACACCAGTGTGCGGCCTTGATTTTGAAAGTTCCAACTGAAGCGCAGCAGAAGGAAAGCTGTTTACGTTGCAGTGGGATATGCTCGGGCTTCTCAGCCACCTGTGACCACACGGCATGCAGCACAGCTCCTCATCACTAAAGGTAGCAACTTCTCCGAACAAACCCGGGCAAGAAGCAACTCTGAAGTCACGCTGTTCACGATTATCGAAGGTAATCTCTTCGCACCACATTCCGATCGGCGGCCTGAGGCTCTGGAGTTGCCCATCACAGGCAGCAGCGCAGTCCTGGCAACCACCTAAGGGGGTAGGGGAACTAAACCCAAAGGGGAGGCCGTGGGGAAATGTGTGGCCCGAGTGGCCCTCGGCACGGGACCGGCACACAGGTACCCTACAACAACGACCTAGGGGGGGCAAAGGCCTAAACCGAAAAGGGTCGGGCAGGCTGGCACCCCCACGGCACGGACCCGAGTGGCCCTCTGCACTTGACCGGCACACGGGTACCCTACAGCACCGACTTTGTGGGGGGAAAGGCCTAAACCGAAAAGGGTCGGGCAGGCTTGCACCACCACGGCACGGGCAACCTCCTAGGGGCAGGGCGGGACTAAACCCGAAGGGGGATCGGGAACCCAAAGCAGGCAGCTGGTCTCCTGCACCTCGAAGTCGCGTCACGTCGTCGTCAGCCGATGCGCCCACATCAGCTTTGCACTGGTCCCTTCCTAGGGGGGAAAAAGGCCTAAACCCTAGGGGGGTCCGGGAAACCTCGGCAGGCAAGCTCTGAGGCACGCCGTGGCTGCCTTCGTCACACACATCCTCCCATGGAACACCACTGGCATTCTCGCCGAAGAGGATCTCGTACTGGCCGCCGGCACCGCGATCATACCTTCCATGGCGCGCGCACGAGGAGGCATCCGAAGGGAGCCCCGAACGGGCTGGTGGCGGGTTAGGGCTCGGGAGTGGCCTCTCGGGCACTTGATTTTCTTCTTTCGACCAGTTAGCTTGGGGAAGGGGACTGGCCGCACCGACAACTCTTTGCCCTTCGCGGGTCTTGATCATTTCTTGAAAGTTTTCACACTTTACGCCCAAAGTAGTGAGGGGGTCCGGAATCGACGGGTCGACAAAGAAGGTCTGGCCGCCGCCGTCAGCTGTCTCACCTGAGTGCGCCTCATTGTTCGGGACACCCCCGTCACCAAAGAAGAGGCAATTCGGGAACTTCTGGTTCAGCTCGCGGCTGGGATCGTACATGACCTGGTTGGCCTCGTTTCTAGGGACACCCATGTCTCCTACGTAGAGGCAATTCAGACTCACCGGGTTCAGCTCGTGATTGGGGTAGTGCATGACCTGGTTGGCCTGGTAGAAGCACTGGCCGCCCCATTCACCAGCTTTGGAGCCCAAGGCCCCCTGATCAAAGGCCAGAGCGACCGCCTCAGCGGTGGGGCTGCTGCAGCACTGGAGGGGACACAAGCCTCCGTCCGGTTCTGCATCGCTCCTGACGTCGTTGTAGTAGTTCTCACCTATCATGGCATCGTTGACAGCTCCAGCAGAAGGACCGCCAACAGTAGAGTTGTCTGCTTGGGGCCATTTCAGGGAACAATCCTGAGTTCGGCCTCGGAGACAGCCATTTGTAAAGCACACTCCATGTCTTGATCCCTGCCGCCAAACACAGCTGCAGAGAAAGCAATCGTAGCTACCTGTCCTTGAGTCGCTCAAGGCATGTGTGTCATCTGATGCCACAGAGCACCAGAAATCCCTCATCACAGCATGCCTCATTGCAGTAACATCGTGGTTGCCCTCCTCGTAGGGAAACCGCATCTGGGATTTCTTGCCGTCAACCCAAACGGCAAAGTATGGAACTTTTGCAGACACAAGAACTTTGGGTAGGGAAAGTTCAGGGGTCGTATCGAGTATGTACTTCAGCTTGTGCATGTAGTCGTGAGCTGCACCCCCCGATGACGGAGCCATCTTGGAGCACAGCGGTCTCTAAACGGCAAGCACTGTTGGCAGCCGTCCTACCCTACGACACCCGGTTTCGATCGCGCGGAGATCGTGCTTGAGCCGAAACCTCCTTAGCAGGGCTTCGTTCGACTGGTTGTCGGTGTAGCCCCGAATAGCTACACGGGACGTCTTCTCAGCGTCCCCGTCAGGGACCCAAAGGCGAACACCCACTACTAGCGTAGCCAGGAGCTCTAGCGCAGCAATGACCTTGCCCGGGTCGCCTTTAGCGAAGGCCCACGAAGCCCGACTCTCCACATTTCTTGCGAGAACCTAGCGGGAAGCAGGGTCCTAGCAGGTGGTAGGTGATAACCCGAAGGTGCCAACCAAGTTCACATAGACGGTCTGGCTAGCGGGGTTCATCGGGATCTCCTCCTCGGTGTCGACCTGGCACCCTAAGTAGCCGTGCTCCTTAGCGGAATGCTTGTAGCGGCGGTGGGCCTTAGCAATGTCACCCACCACAGAGAAGGCGGTCTCCTCATCCTTCTCGTGTTCGCTTAGCAGGTGCTTCTTCTCCCTAGCGCCCGAGGAACTCGTCCAGGGACATCTTAGCCGTTAGCCCTTCTCTAACGTCCTCCTCGAACTTGGACCTAGCGAACTCCCGGTAATCCTCCACCGAACCGTAGTTGGGAACCTGCTCCTCGAAGACATGAGGAGTCCTCGGTAGCGGGTCCAGGATTCCCACGGTAGCCCTTCCTCCGATTGTCGGAGGAACTCGCGGTCCGGGTCTCTTGAAGTTTAAGCGGCTGCCCCGGACCAACCTCTAGCAGTCCCGGCTCGGCGATATCCTGGTTTCTAGCCAATCCTTGCAGAGTTGTCGGAGCTGTCCCTGTAGCTCCGGGTCGCTAGCGAAGCAACAGCCCTGCTCGCCTTCAGTGGCCATCTTGAAGGCCTCCTTCTCCAACTGCTCCTCTGAGCCACCTTGGTGAGGATACCCCTTAGCCAATCCCAAAAGGAACCGTCGACATAGCTCCCAGCGCGGTGAGGCCACCTGCAGGCGAGCATAGCCCCCCCCCTCGTGGAAAGGCTTGCCCCCTCCTAGCTGTCGGCAGAAACCCGGAGGCCCCTGCCCTGGCTGATTTATCGAGAAGGATTCTTGTAGCGGTTCGTCAACCTTAGCAGCGTCCCCCTTCCCAACGGCGTTTTATGGCGTCTTTGTGCAAGCACGACGACAGAAGCATAGCAGATAACCATTGGCACATCTTAGCGGGCCACTGTTCGGAGCCTGTGATATTGAAAGCGCCCCTTAGCCTGCCTCTGAAATACCCCGCCATAGCCCGGTGCAGAAGGCGGACCAGTGCAACAGCCTTTTCCTCATAGCAAGGCAGGCCATCGTAGACACAGTCCGGCATCTCTAGCGACGTGCGAAGTAGCAACCGAGTGGGCTTAGTATAGGGGGTGCCGAAACTAGCCTGGTGAAAAACCACAGTCCGTAGCCCCTTCTGAAGAAGGTCGGCTAGCTGCGGCCATTGATTGCCACATGGAGGCGGGCCGTAGCCCCTCGTGTGGCCCAGATGTCAAACGCACCGTTAAGCACGACCTATCTGGACCGAATCCGCGCTAAGGAGTTCGATGCAGTGTTGCTATCGCCGCCCTGCGCCAGCTTTTCTCGCGCCAGTTGGGCGAAGTTTCGCGGGCCGTGACCTGTCCGCAGCGCTATCCTCGGCAACATCTTCGCCGACTTCTCCTATGAGCCCGGTTCCGTCTGCTCAATGTTCTGGAGGTAGGTGACCGTAGGAGTTCTTTCCGATGGCCAGCCCGGCCCCTTTCTGTCGAATCGGGCTCCGCTACCAGTATCAGTGAGTGAGCTTCACAGCCCTACTCAGCTCCCACACAACGAACAGAAGGACTCTGGCGCGATTTCGAAGTGTTTTGATGCTCGCTTCCGTCTCGGAATCTGGTGAACGTCTGCTCCTCTCGCAATGCCTATGGCACTCTACGTCGTATGGACTACGTGAAGCTCGTAGCCTAACAAAACGCCAAAGGTGCACCTCGAGAGGAAACATTACAGGTCAATCCGAAGCTTTGCACTGCTGGCATGCGCTCGAACTGAAGGCAAAACTAAAAACGCTTTGTGAACTGGCACTTGCTGCTCATCTCACTGCTGCAACTGCGCACATACGACATCAAACTTCATCTGCGGGAAGACTTCAAGAACTACATCTGAAATCCAAAACTGTCTGGCTACCTCATCTTGCATGAGTGGCTGTGAGCCAACGGGCAAACGTTGGGCGAACGTTGGGCGAACGTTGAACTTGCCTCACACGCAACCATGTTCATCTCAGAATCTAATACCCTTGTGCCCGCACTTTCCCCCCGAGCTCTGAATTTTCTCGGCCTCACACTTCCACTCAGACTCAACCTCACACTGCCTCTCACACTCAACCTCACACTTCCGCTCACACTCGGAATCCCCGCTCGCACTCAACCTGGACTCAGCCTCACACTGCCTCACACACTCAACCTCACACTTCCGCTCACACTCAGAATCCCCGCTCACACTCAACCTCACACTTCCGCTCACACTCTCGCTCACACAAACCGCACAGAGATAATTCTTTCAGACCATCCCAACGGTTCCGGGGACCTCCACTCGTAAAGTTATGTTATGTGGTGTTGTGTCATGTTACGGTATGTTATGCTATGTTAAAGCTTTGCTTTGTTACGTTGGTTTATGTTGTGTCACGTTATGTCATGCTGTGCTTTCTGTGTCGCGTCATGTTGCACGCCCCATCTCCCCAAACACGCGTTTTGGAAGCTGTGAGCCTTAAAAGCGCAAAAACTGTGATTCCCGTGCGTTGCCCCGTTCCCCCACGCGCAGGGGAATCACTATTTTGGAGGATTTGCACGGGCTGTGAAAACGGCAACATGTTGATTTCCGCACTATGTTTTCCGGAATTTCTTTTTTGGACATTCCCCACGCCTCCTCCCCCCAAACAGGTGGCGGGGGGGTGGGGGAATCACCGTTTTGGAGGATTTGAGCTTAGAAGTGTTAGAATGGTTGTTCCTGCATGTTGCTTCGCTTACATGTGGGCGAATGACTAATTTGGAGGATTTGGGATGTGAAAAAGGCAAACTGCTGATTCCCGCTATTAGAAGCACGCTGAATGGAGCAGAATTACAGCACTGTTACATCCTAACCGTGTGTATGCTCGATTAAGTTCTCAACTGGAGTCAAAGTTCTCAACTCAAGTAGTTCTCAACTCTCAACTCAAGTCCACACGAGCACACTGCCAGGGTTCAGCCTAAAGGCTTGTCAGTGCAAGAAAAAAGCTTGTCGTTGTGGTTGCAAAGCCTGTCAATATGCACCTAAACCCGTCTTGGTAAGGACCTCCTCTGGTGTCCAAACAGATCCAAGCGCAATAACTGAAGGGTTGATTTCCGTAATGCACATGATACGTATACATACGTGAGTATTTTCGTGATATTGCATGTGAGGGGATAGAAGCACAAAGAAGTGATTAACAGATCGATAGATGTTAAGCTTATGCGAGCGCAACCACACTTTCTCAAGAAAGCCACAGCACTGACATTGCCACATAAGTGCATCACACGTGTGAGCAGAAACAAATTGCCGTTGCGCACCGCATAGGCTTCCATCTTTTTGCACATCTTCGGAAGAAATTTCATCATCCTGCAAGCTTTCAGACTGATGCAGACTACATCGCGCCCCTTCTGCACTCACTGCACAGAAGTATGCAAATTACAAAGGCAGTCGAGCCACCTCTCGTCAATGTCGTGCCCTTCCAAGTAGTCGATACCCTGTCACTGCATGCAAGCTAATGTTAACAAGACTTCTGCGGCCTGTCGCATGCAGCTCATGCCCATGCCTGCTTCATATACGGAATGAGTTCCCTCTTGCGCCTTCAGGTGCTTCATGCTGAGCTAGATTTACAGTGTGCGTGGCTTTTGGGCCCAAAACTCAGCCGATCAGTCGATGAGCCAATCAGCCGATAAGCCCTAAACCCTAAAACCCTAAACCCTGAACCCAGCGCTAAACCCCTAAGCCCTAAACCCTAAACCCTAAACCCGACCAGCCGATCAACCGATGAGCCGATCAGCCCTAAACCCTGAACCCCTAAACCCAAAACCCTGCCGACCAGGTGGTCAACCGATCAGCCGATTAGCCGATCCGTCGATCGGCTGATCGGCTGACCGGCTGATGCGCCATTTGGAAACTCACTTTGCGAGCACAAGGTACATTTGGCACTCCAGCCTGTTCATGTATTCGACAGTGTCTGTAATTCCTGCCGGAAGGGCAGACGCCACACCGGGAGCGCCTTGCACAGACACTCTCACGCGGCACGCTCGGCTTTCCATCTTGAGGCCCAAGCCCAGGATCGGTACAGCCATCAACAGAGCTCGACGAGGAGCCTCGCCTGCACACATGTGAATACCAGGATTTCTCCTGTGCAACGCCATCCTGCCTGGCAGAGAGAAGCTCGCCGCTCCTGCAGTTGCGCAAGGGGAATGGAGCGAGACTTCCTCGGATCCCCTCGGTCGCACCGTGGCACGAGCGCCAGAAGGCACAAGCCGCCACCGCCGTGCCAACAAGCAGCAGCCTCAGCCACGGCCACAGCCAGTCAACCGTTTTTCATGACTACGACCAAGCAAATCGCCTTCGGTCAGAGTGTCTTCTCATGGCGAGCTTGCCTGAGCATCAGTGGGTCTTGGCTGGATGGAACGCGGTTTCGTCATTGCTTGCGAGTGACTCATGCAGGCACCGAGGAATGAGGGAATGCTCTGAGCCTTTTGACAAGCGACGGACAGCCCGGCAAGAGGTACGGTTGTCAAACGCCAACTACCTCTGTTGGACTTTGTTGGCTGGTGGACTTCTCAAGCACATTTCAAGCTGAAATATTCTGAAATCCTTTTGTTCGGTGAGACGTGCGCTAAGCAGCAAAGGTGAGACATAAAGGCATCTGGAAACTCGGGCTCCCTCAGGCCTCCTCCAAGATCCAAGCCCTTGCTGGGGAGATGATGCCTCCGAAGCAACTGCGCACGAGCTTTGCGATGTTTTCATCGTAGCTCTGGACAGCCCAGATGAGATGTACCTGGCACTGCGGATCTAGGAATCTGGGAAAGCACACAGCAAGACACATGAGGGCTTGCTTTGTCGCCATTCTGGACTTTGGTTGGCATAAGGCTGGGTATGCCGCGAAGAAGTCGAGTTTCCCTTTTGGACGACCTGGAAAGCACTCAGCGATACCATCCGAGCACGAGATGTGCAGACTCACCAGCAAATTAAGCACAGGCAGAGCCAGAGCCAACTTGGAACAGCCTCGTACTTGCAGCCAGAAGAAAGTCCGGCTGCATCGGCATGCAACTGGCTCGGGCAGCTGGGTATATAGATGGCTGGGCATTACTGCGATTCATGTAACTTGTCAAAACGAGCCGCCTCTAGCAGCTGCAAGGCATGCCGGTCTTTCCTGTCATTAGACAACTTGCTGTGACAAACGTTCATGACGGCATGACACAACAACACCAGCTTGCAGATCACTGTTTCACGGACACGCAGAAACAAAGTTGACTCATCTGCTTCAGCCAGCAGTGGACTGATGCCTTCAAAAGCAAGACCCGACGCGGATGCATGTAAGTGCTTGCCGCATGCTCTGGTTGAGTAGCAGGAGGTGCCTGCATACTCTCTGCTTGTCGCAACCTGCAGGTGCTGTGAGCTCTGTAGCTAGCATGAGGTTCCGCGGGGTTCGCAGGCCTCGGTAGGACCCCTTTCGGTCCACTGCTTTGGGCGCCGAAAGGGCGTGCTTGGATGGACCCCTCCGTATGATCGCGGTCTGCGCTTTGGGTCCTCCTCCTCCGTGCGCTGGAGGTCGACCCCTGCGTCGGGGCCGGAACGGTCGGCTGGGGCAGAACCTTCCGCGGCCCCTCGTCTTGACTCCAAAAAACCTCCCGGCAACCATGCATGGTCGATCTGGATTCCCACGACCGATGCACTCAAGATCCGAATCCCACATCTAGATGCCTTGCAAACTCGTATAGTTAGTACGGGTTCACAGATTGCTTTCGAAATGACACAAGGGGGTTCTCTCTTCGACGAAAACGAGAGACACCCAAGACAGAGATGCTTGCCCTGTGCGATGCCATCGATGCCAACAAGTGCAGCACTCCGGGAAAGCTGCTCCGTAGCCACTGCCGCTCTTTGTAAGCAAGCACCAGGGAGATTAACTGCATGATCCGCTTTTGCGAAGGCGTAAAGGGGAAGCCCGGAAGCCCTGGAAGCCAAAAGCATACATGCAAGCGTGGAGCCCTAGAAGGCTCGCAAGAAGTGAAACGAAGCGAGGGCAAGAGTGCAAAAGTGAAGACCGGGCACAACGGAGTGAGTCACAATTCATTTTGAAGCATCACAAGGAGAACTTTTGCTGAATAGTCGGCAGACAAATGCCGCGGTTCATCCCGTGAGGAGCGTTACAAGAAACCCCATGTGAGGAACTGGCATGTAACGAGGTGTTCAATCTTTGAACATCCTTCAACCCGACCGAACTCAACACCACCAACGAGCCTGTCGGAAGCATGCACGCGATGAATGAACTGGAAGTTGGCCCCAGTTTCCTCCCAACAGCTCCAATGATTCTGCGAGCGACATTCATTTCGCACCAGCCTTTCCGGCGCGGCCAGTCCAAAGGCTTGGGACCTTGCACCGAACGGCTGAAAACACGAGCTGCGCTGCCAACAAGTCTAACACTCCTGACAACTGGCCTTGCAACTCCGAGACACAAAAGACACAAGGAACACACGTCACTTGAACACACGTCACTTGAAACGATGATCAAAACAATCTTCAATTCGACAAGTTGCCCCAGCATGCCAATCAACAAAATTAATGTGTAAAGAACATAGAACGCGGTGCCTTCAGCTGAGGGAGCATTCTGAGCAGTCCCCAAACAATCACCCTCGAGTTCACTGGCTTCATGAAAGTAACCCTGTGAACGTCCCTTCCTTGCCAATCGTTCAACAGTTTTGTAGTTTAGCACCCTCACCACCAGCATCTGGCTGGGTTGAAGGGTCAGCTAGCCTTTCTCAAGCGACGATAATTCTGTATTTCATATCTACGATTCCCCGACGGATCCTAGGACTATTAGTACTTTTAGGATGTGCCTGAGGGCAAGCTCTTGAACTCTAGGGGCACTGCTGACGTTGCCATCTCAACCAATCCGCACGAATTATGCTGGTGCAGGTCTGCTGCACGCGGGCCATGTCGGAATGGCCTTTGGGCCAGTGGCAAAATGCCAATAACAGCTGGGAAGGTTAGGTCACCCAGAATCTCCCTAAACAGCGGGCGCACAAAGAAAACGTCTTTGACTGAACAGTGAAAGCAGGCTCGTCCAGTCCGGTCATGCCAATTGGCGTTGAATCTAATGAATTCATTTGATTAAGTTGCAATGTCGTCAGAGGCTGATGAAGCTTCCGACGAGCCATTAATTTGATCCAACAGTATGCTGACCGACAAAAATCGACAACATGCCACTCACCCATTCATGGGGTTCTGTCGCGCCTGCCAGCAATCTGTCCAGAGTCTGACTCAAGTTTCTATGCTGTCATGCAATTAATGTAGCTGCACGTCTAACCTTTCTCTGCTCAGGGGGTTACATTGAAAGGAAGGGGCAAGTGTCCTCCAAGTACATGCTGGACCCTCGCACTTCATGATGTCTGACCATGTGATTGTAGTTCGCAGCTAGGATCTCGGAAAGTCGCTTCATAGTGAGTGACTGCAAGGAATCCCGCACCCATCTCTGCAAAACGCTATTGACCTTCAATCAAGAACACTGAAAGAGTGACATTCGGAAACTCGTGCGACCCTGGCCGCTGACAAGTACTACACTAAGCCTAATTCCAGCAAGTGAAGACTAGGGTTGTCCTGCCCATGCATGTTGCAACGCCACTGCTGGGCGAAAACATTTGAAAGCTCTCCTGCTAGCGTCAGTCACAACGACGCAAAGACTGCCGGAACAGACAATGGAACTATGCACGGATCCTACGTATTTCAATACAATGCCTGTCCGGGTGCAAAAGGACAAGCACGCCGTGCAGTGTATATTTGTGGCTGCTGCTCTTGATGCTCAGCGACGGTTGGAGATACCAGTAGTAGTGGGAAGCCAACTTGGATGCGATTGTTTAGGACGTGTCTTGAGATTCTACTCGGTCCATAGGTAGAAACGGACTTCAATTACAAGCAAAAGGCTACTTGCGATGAGTTCAACCTGACCAAAAGTCTTGCAAAAGTGCCATTGCCTGCAATTGCCAGCTGTGCTTCTGCAGCACCTGCATTACCTGCATAAGATGCATGAATATGAACGAGTTGTCAACTTTGCCCACGACGCCTATATAAAAGCACCTCTGTAACCGGAATCTGGCAAGATGTCCAGCGCCAGGTATGTCATTACATTGAGAATACCACCGCAATCGCGCCTGTGCATGCTGCACATCAGCATGCTCACATACGCGGATAAAAGCAGCCACCTCCTCCCGACAGGTGTCACGTGAGAAACGATGTGGCAATGCTGGCAAGACGTGCACTACATCGATCCAGAGGAGTCACGGAGTCAAGCCTGCGGCCACGAGCGGAACTCTGGATCCACGAACACCTCGCCTGCATGAGCTCGACAACGGCACAAAAAGCATGCTCGCACTAGATCAACCACACAATCCGCTGTTGGAATGCATGCAAAGCGCCATGCAATAAGAAAACCCCGAAGCAATCCATGTGATGCGTGACCCATGGCTCATGTTGACTGTGGAAACGCTTTGTGTGACTCAGCTAGGCGGAGGCGCAGCAGTGCACGCAAAAAACGCGAAAAACGCGAAAAACACAAGATATGCGAAAAAATGCGAAAGCGCGAAAGACGCGAAAGACGCGAAAAACGCGAGAAACGTGAAAAACGCCAAAAAGCGAAAAACGCGAAAAGCACGAAAAGCGCGATAACGAGAAAACGTCGTAGTCTACAGTAACAGTAACAGTAATAGTAGTAGTATTAGTAATAGCAATAGCAATAGCAATAGCAATAGCAAAAGCAAAAGCAAAAGCAAAAGCAAAAGCAAAAGCAAAAGCAAAAGCAATAGCAATAGCAATAGCAATAGCAATAGCAATAGCAATAGCAATAGCAATAGCAATAGCAATAGCAATAGCAATAGCA
>CAJNDV010029424.1:0-11179 GCA_905221635.1 Symbiodinium sp. CCMP2456 | reverse complement strand
GATAACGCAGCCAACCGCATTTTAACTACTTCTTCTCCCTACAACAACAACAACAACAACATTCATTCGCACGCAGCGGGAGACGATATCCTGGGGTGAAAAGTTTCCTCGCTTTGCGAGTGTTCGACCTATGTTGCTCTACTTGCACTTGTTGATATAAGCCAGTCTCAGCAGCGCTTTTGGCCGTGCCTCAGCCCTGCGCCAGCATGCGTCCCGCCTCTGAAGGCAGCAGACTACGTTTCTGAGGGGCTTGATGGCGCATGACAGGGATGACAGACGGTGGTCATCTGTGCTGCTGCTGACAGATCTTTTTCGAGAGTCAGCCTTAACTTCTCAAGCCTCCTTGTTTCGAGACTACTCTGCTTGAGGAGCGTCCCCTCTTATCACGATCTCTACATTGAAAAGAAGCCGACTCGGCAACTGCACCCTTAGGGTGGGCATCTCCGATGCATGGCTGCTAGACTCCACCATGGCACCTGCGGAATTCGGCGTTGAGTCTGCTGCCGAGGTCGGTGCTGAAGTGATAACTTCCACCGTTCCCGTGCCACCATGCGAGAGAATAGTTGGCGCCGCCTTCGCTGGAGCAAGTCTTTTCGGGGGAGGACCTCCACCCAGCCGTTCGGCTGTTGCAGGTGGCAAGTTGACCGGCTTGGGAGGCGGAGGTCCTGCTGGTGGTTCTGTGGATGACCTTGGAGTTCCCAACGCGAGATTACGCCCTGTGGGTGGCGCCTTAGCTCCAGGAATCTCACCATCTGAGTCTTCGATTTCGTCACTTGACGGGACTGATCTTCTTGCTCTGCCCGTTCTTCTCACAGGTGGTGGGGTCCTGGATGCGTCACGACCTGATGTTCGCTTCGGTGTTTCCGCCATGACTATCTGACTGAGCTCTTACTTGAACCTCAAGATGTCCACACGGCCCTGAGTGTTTGTTGTGAGCAGAGCACGACACTATCTCTAATTTGGAACTGCCTTTTTTGCTGCATTTGACAGGTTGGCTTCTGGGGAGAGTCTCCTCCATTCTGAACAAGCTGCGAGGGAGGTTCTCCACTCGAAAGAAAGATACAAATCTGGTGGGACTACCTTGACAGCCTTTGGCAAACCGAAAGCAATTGAGCAAGACACTGAAAGCTAGATGATGAAAAGCAAGTACATTGCTGCAGGGGAGTTACTCCTCCTAATAGTTTCTACCGGGAGTTACTCCTCAGTAGATGTAAGATTAAGTGGTATCCATCCCAAAAAAATACAATGCATGTAGTCCATTGTGATGCAAAGTCCAGAAAATCCAGGTAAGGAATACAGCTGGCATGATGGATTCCAATGGGCATGGTTTTTTTTCTTATGCTGTGGGTTTCTCCCCTTATGCTCCCGGCTTTTACTCATGCTATCTAACGGTTTCTGCCCTTATGCGAACCGGGCTCTTCCTTATGCGAACCTGGCTTATCCTTATGCAGACCTGGCTTTTCTTATGCTCCCCCCCTTCCCCCCCACAAGAAAGAAAAACCTGGGTTTTCCTTTTATTCTCTCCTGTTGCACCCTGCACCACAATTGCACCCCCTAAAACCCTTATGGAACCTGCAAAACCTGATTTTGGATATTCTGTCACACCCTAGGCCCCTGCAATCTTTTTCGAAAGCACCCGTGCTGTTTCAAGAACGATTTTTGACCCACTGCCGAGCCCTACCGTGTCAAAAGGTCCGGGCTCTGTACCATGAAAAAGCTCAGGGTCCCTTTTAAACCCTACAATCTCACGCTCTTTTACCCACCGAACGGGTTGCGGAATGCAGCTGTAACATGCAAGTCATGCAGCAAAGGTGCAGAATAGGCTTTACATCCTGACGGCAGAAACATGAACCCAAATATACAAGAATTGCAACGCCCCGAAATGTGTCGCTGTTGTACTCACAGGCAAAGTTTCAGGGCACTCAGGGTAATGTTCAATACAAGATGCACGCGAGGACACCCTCACAGCAAAGCTAATCACGACTTAAAGTCCCACGAGCTTCAGGCACGTTGCAAACCCTGTCAGCTGTAGAATGTGAAAAAGGTCCGTGGACGATTTCAAAATCCTTGACCACATGAACAACCAGCAGACCACCAAACACTCCTTGCATCGAAGCCTTCTTATCTGTGCACAGTGAACACTCCCGAAGGACAAATTCGAGAAGGCACAAAGAGCCGTCAATACGCTTCGCGAGTCTCAGCTGGGGTTTGTCTAAATGTCTGTCTGCCGCACCATATCTGAGGTCTCATGCTGCAGGGTTTGGCTTCAGCACTTGGTCGGAATGTTGACGTCCAGCAGTCGATGATGCAGCGGGGTGCTGCAAGCTTCAATATAGACTCTGGTTTAACCGTGGAAGGTTTAGATGGCGGAGCAAGTCAGACATTCAGTACGCCTTCTGAATGTCAGGCCCGAAACTTCTGAGTTGCATTCCGGTGCGCGTGCCAGCCTGGAGCCTGGCTCCGCATGCGTCGAACAGCAATTTCGGAGAATGGATTTGCCTCAGCTTCCCGGCGCTCTCTCGGACCTGATGACACCCCTTCTAACTCAGCACACCACGGAGCGCCAGCCACTGACAGGCTTCTGAACCACACACATCTGTCTGTCCTGGAAGAAGCTAGACAGGGAGCCCTATGTAGCCCTCGAGACGCTTTCTGACATGTTGAACTGTGCTCCGCTATTTGCTACTGTTTTGTGGCATTGCATGAGGTTGCGGTGCACGCGGTGCCTGTAGCCTTTTTGCCTCTTTCGTCACATTACTGTTGGTGCTGCTCTGCATTCGGCTCGGTGGATCTTCAGGCTCTGTGCCGTGAAGGCTCGTTCGCTTCGTTTTGCCGACTGGTTGCCTTGAAGATTGGGTTCGGTGTGTTTCATAGTTGCTTATGCTGAAAATCACAGGTGGGATATGAAGCCTCCCCACCTTTGGCAGTTTCGGTTAAGATGGGTCAGGTCAAGTTTTGAGGCAGGCCAGATTAGGTCAGTCAGAGGTCCCATGAGGGTAATCTAAGAAACCCAGGGTGCTGACCGTTGTTCTGCGTTATGCTTACTTTTTTGTTGCTTCTTCATACGGAGGTAGCCTCGCCAGATTCCGCAGCCGCAGAAGCTGAACAACAGTTAGCCACTTCGAGTGTCGCGTAGATAGTCGAAGTGGCTAACTCTTGTTCAGCTTCTGCGGCCGCGGAATCTGGTGCCTCCCTGTAGAACAACGGTCAGCACCCTGGGGGTTCTAAGATTACTCTCATGGGAACTCTGACTGCCCGCCTGGAAACTTACTGAAATTGAGCCTTGCTTGCGAAGGCTTGTGTACAACATCAATCGAGTCCACTAACTTGTGATTTGCGCAACTTATCTCACACAGCTGCAGCCTGCTTCCCAGCGAGCCCTGAACTCTGCACATTGTTGTTCTCGTTGAGGGCCAAGAGCGGCTCACCTAGTCCGTGTGCCGTGTGGTAGAGGTGCTGCAAAGAGCCATCGCTTGACAACGAACTGAGAGGATGACGGGCATGCTCGCTTCGGCTCCAGATTGCATCCTGATGCGTTTTGGGTCTCGTACCTGGCTGAGTCGAGGAGGCATCGACAAAGGTTGCTCCGGTAAGAAAAAGCCCCTCATGCCTCCTGTGGTCGTCTCGTCGGCGCCAGAGCAAGTAGAGACGGCAAGCGTCGCTGAATCACTCAGCTGAGGTGCAAAACAACACAATGCATTCTGCACGTGGGACATCATGGGACATGGCAATAATAACTAAGAGCAAAGCTTGATGGCAGGGGCAGGGATACCTTGGGGACCAATTTTGCTGTCAGCGCCGGTCCCGGGTAATAGATGGCCAGGCATCCCTTTTGAAGGACGCGCTGGCAGCCCTTTGCGTAGGGGCTGAAGATTCTCTTTCTGACGCCGCGAAATATCGCCGGGCAATTCTTCCTTGGTCCCCTTTGCCGACATTGAGGGGTCTGGAATAACTGCATCACGCACTGGCCTGAAGGTCGCGTGTTGCTTGCTGTGCATCGCCAATGAGCCCGAAGGCAGATCTCGTACCCTTTGAGCAGCTTGAGGAGGCACGTTGCGTATTTCCTGTCGGCAGATGCTGTCGTTGGTGTGTTGACCCTGCTGCAGATGCAGCAGAGACTTAGACGCGTCATGATTCCTTTCTCCCATCTGGGCTGCAGAGACAACTTCACAGAACCAATGCCAAAGCAAGGTCACGCACCCCACGGAGATCCTGTCCTTGCGTTGATGGATCCAGTCTTGACTTTGTGCTCTCTGCTTGCTTCCGGCTTCCTCGAGCTGGTACCGAGCCTGTGATCGGAGCGGCAACCGCGGTGAGCTGCGCTGTTCATCTCCAGTGTCACCAGGTTTGCATCGTGTCAAAGTGGCTACATGCTCAACACCTAAAGTCTTCGCAGCTCGCGCTGGCACACCACAACTGCTGTTCTCCGCAGCTTGCAAAAGCGTCCGCATGCCGGCAAGTCGGGTCCATACTCGATGCACGACACCCGCCAAAGTCTGGATGTCTTGTGGCTTGGCACTGGGAGGTGCCAATGCCTGCAAGCAGAAAATACCTGCTGCAAGCGACAACCATGCAGCTCCGCGCGTTCGTTGTACCCAGGCATCGCCACTGCTTCTCAACTCCAAGAATATTGCCCCTAAGATGAAAACTCCAAGCTCATTCGTGCATGCAGTCACCTTGAATATAGGCTCTGAGGCTCAAACCGGACAGGCACGATGCAGCGAGAGTCGCCCGTTGTAGTCGTTGTTTACAGCTTTCTGGATCTGCTAAACCTGCACACATTTTGCAAGACTGCGTGGTTGAATTTCACAACGAGGCACTCACCGTAATGAGCTCCCAAGACCAACAAATTCATCAAACATGAATGCCTCAGTTGCAGCCAGTGTTTTCACATGTCAAGGTTAAGCAGGGATGTGCATCAAGCAATGTGTAGCTTCGAGACAAACTGCGATGTTCTACATCAGGTTACGTTAAGACATGGCACCCATTCGGCCGCAAGATCGTCAACGCAAAAAGAAAAACGAGCGTGGCGTCAAAGAAGCTGTGGATATAGGCCCAACAGCAAGCCCATGCCTCAAGCAGCCGACAAGAAATAAACACTTCCCGATATCGACGACAAGATTGGCATTGTCGTGTGGAGCGACATCTCAAAACACTCAGCTTCGCAATTACAAGCAGGAAGGCACCCACCCCAGACTTGCATGCCTAGGCACATGCAGCAAGCATGACCAAGCCCTGCTCATAAGGTGCACAAGCTGGCATCGACGCAACCCGTGGCATCTCAATTCTGAAGCAACACTGTCTTCTTCGGAACCGTCTGGCCAACTCAAAAACTGGATCATATGATGAACGATTGCTTGATGATCGATCTTGCCCTGCGGACAGAAACGCCGCGGTTCACGACAGATCTGCTCAAAACACGCCTCGTTCACCATTCTGGGTCTTGGTGCATTGCATGTGGCGAAACTCTTGGCTGCAAGCCCAAACATCAATCAATGTTCATGGAAGAACTCGCGATGCAATCGAAACCCGGCAGTCGATATTTTTTCTCACTATTGCGATGCCACAGCATTTTGCCACTGTTTCACAAAGTCCGGATTCGGGAAGGGCGGACAAAACATTACTATTTTCGGCCAGGCTCGCAGCGTTTCAAACTTTGAGCAAGCACATCATGATTGGCAATTCCCGACTGTCTTCTTGGAGCAAAGCAACTGGGAAATAGAACGCTACCTTGAATGAAGTAATGGCAGATTCAGATTCCAGAAATGAGCCGGGCTAACACTATTGATCCACGCGGAGGAGCCGCCTCGGCCAGGGGAGCAGCTGGCACTGAAGGCTCAGGAGCACGACTCGCACGACACTCCAATTTGAGCATTCACAGAGGGACCCCAAAGATCAACCCGTGGAGGCAATTCTACCCCGTGAGCACGGTACATCTTTCTAAAGCATCCCACTTCATCATCCAAAGTATGCGAGTACAAGAAACACCAACGTACTACGACACTCGCACAAACGATGGTAATTTCGGCACCTCATTGAGATAGGCAGCATTCAAACACAAGTGTAGGCTCGTAGCAGCATGGCTTCATGCTGATGCACGGCAACGACCTTAGCACATCTTCCACAGCCATCCACAGCCTACCACTGCACAGAAACACTCCAAGTCCGTGGAAAACTCCGACCGAGCGTTGGGCTGCATGCGCCCACTTCGACTTGATTGTGCAACCTTGGCGCCACTTATCCCCGGCCCTTCTGACACATGCATATTCATGTGGATGCTACAGCTGATGTCAAACTTGAAACTCGTTGCAAGCAGGAATGCGGCCAACTTTGTTTGTCTTTTCGCTGTGCTTCTCTTGTCTGATGCGATCACAGCTTCTCAGTCCCCATGAACCCTTAGATACCCTTGCATCCTGACCCCTAGATGCGTTGGTCGGTCTAGTGCTTGTAAGGCAGGCATCGCGGATCATGACGGCATCGTTTGATTGATCAACACCATCTTGAGCTGGGCTGTTGTTGCAGCAGACGAGTTTCGCAAGCAGTACTCTTGCCCTGCCCTAATCACGAGGGAGTGCCCCGAGGAGAGCTCAACGATGTTCGTGTCGATCGCCGCCGTGAGGGCTCCAGGCTCACACGAGGTGACATAGATGAGGAGAGATCTGCTTGCGGCGAGCTCCTCTGGAGTATTGAAGGAGCGTGGAGGGATGCGGATATCACAACACATCCACTTGCCATTTTCTAGTCCAACTCTGATCCCGCATGCATGCGTGGAACCTGCTGCTGCTGGGACTTCGACGAAGCCCGTGGGCGTTCTCCTTGGCAAAGCTCTGTCGGGTGCACCAGCAGCCAAGGCAGAAGCTGCCGCCGCACTTGCTGCTCTGGCAGCCCGCTCCACTGACAGAGGTCGGTGCCGCTGGCGTCTTGCTTTTGCAAGCTTGGCTTCAGCATCGTCGTCTTCGAGCCCACCGGACTGGAATGACATATCAGACTTTCTGCTGCTGCAGGGACTGAACACGTCTCCAAACTTGGCGGTGAGCTCGATTGGGATTCGCTCCGGTGATGCATCTTTGCCCGCATCTCCTTTCTCGCATGGCTGCGCCACAACAACTCCGCACACTGTCGGCATCGTCGACCCACGCACCCTCTCATAGAGCACACGCTCATTGCGCCAGTGTTCAAGAACACGAATTTGATGCCGACGCGGTCGGCCTGGCTTGTTCAGGCACTTGAGTTTATCCATGCCGACAGTGACAAGCGCAAATCGACCCTCTTTGGCAAGTCGAGTCTTCTCTAGTGCAGCACGCTTCCTCCTCCTACTCTGGGCGTCAAAGTTCTTATCTGGTGTAGTCTGCTGCCCCTTCTCGATCATATCTGGCGGCGGAGGCGTGGTGATATCAGGGAGTCCGTCGTGGATGAGGCTTGACATGTCAGGGACGCCCGCAGCGAAAGAGGGTGAGCGTGGGGGGGAAGCAGGGGCTGGGCCCGCTGGGCTTGGAGCAGAGAAAGTTGGTGCCTCAGGTAGCGGCTGCGCGAGCTTTGGCCGCTCGGGCTCTAAGCCCGCCTGGCTCTGCTGACCCTCCTCGCCCTGCTGGCCCTGCTGGCCCTGCTGGCTCTGCTGGCCCTGCTGGCTCTGCTGGCTCTGCTGGCTCTGCTGGCTCTGCTCTGGAGCTGAATCTGAAGCTGGAATGGGACCGCTGGATTTCGGCCCTTCTCTGCGTCCAGACATCGGTGCCTCCTGGCTTGCCGTCGCTTGAACCGACTCTTTCGGCTTTGGGTGCTCAGGTTCGGTGTGCACCGCACCCTGTCCGCATGCCGGCAAGGCATCTTCAACTGTAGCTGCGGGCATGCGACCGGCTGTGCAGACTTCAGCTCGGACTGGTTGAACCGGTGCCACAGCCGCTGGCTGACCTGCCATGGTGCCCTGCAGCGGCCAAGGCACTTGCACAGCTGCGGCCATTGGCCCCTGAGTTCCCCAAGCTCGCACTGGTGCAGGCACAGCAGTTTGCGAGGCCTGTGGCGGTGGTGCGACTCCCACTCCTGTGAAGTCTCGTTGGAACGGAACGGCGTGGCCTGAACTTGTGTACATGTTGGGCGCGAGACAAGGGGCAGGTGGCGGGCCAGGTGGCAGGCCAGGCGCCGCTGGTGGGGCTTGAGCTAGCTGGGCAATGCCACATGGCACTGGAGGCCTGGCTGCTGGTGGAGGCCCGGAAGTCAAGTGTCCCGAGGTTGCGGCAAACCCCCAGCTGGGTGCTGGTGCCGGGGCCATGCTGCTTACAGACAGCATGCCCCCAGTGCCGCTGTGGGAGGGTAGCTGCGATGTGGAGGGCATGGGACCTGAGGTGCGCAAGTCCGGCAAGCCCTCCCCAAGCCGCCTGCCAGGTCCCTCAACTGTTGGCACGGTGTTCTCGGTCCCAGGTGGCACTCCTGTCGTTCTGGCATAAGCTGGCACATCATTGGGTCGACTAGGATTTGGTAGAGGTGCACCAAGCCCTTCTTGCACCCTCGCATCACCAGCAGTGAAAGCCGAACTTGGCAAATGCCGCACTGACGGAGCCGCTGCGCTTTGGACTGCATCTGCCAGGACAGGAGCTCTGCTTGGATATGGCATATTTCGCGGATGCGCCTGCCTCCTCTCATATCCGGGCGGATCAACCGACTCTGTTGGCCCAGGAACACGTGGCACTCCAACCCGTGTGGACCTCATCTCTTGCATCTCTTGTAAAGCTGGGGCGACTGATGGCTCCACCTCTCTCTGCCGCACTGAAGGCTCAGGCATACCCATGGCGCTGGGCAATGCAGGGGCCAAAGCGCCCCGGCCTGGTCCACTATGCATCAAACTGCCAGGGCCTCCACAAGTAAGGGGACACGGGAAGGAAGCCACACATGGCGTCCTATGCTCAAAGCTCTCAGTGGTCACATCATGGCTCCGTTCGCTGTGATGCTCTCGAGGATGCCGGGCCGGCTCTGCCAACGGCTCGTCGACCGATGACAACCGCAAAGGTACAAAGTAATGCCCGTCCCGAAAGAAAGATGCCAAAGAATCCATGGAATGCTCCGTGCAAGGCGATGTACCCATCAGGCTGTCCTCCACAAAGTTTCGCGACTCCCCTAGATTCATGTCGCGATCATTCTCTGGAATGACCGCTGCACTTGCGCGGATTCCACGATCGCGAGCCTCCCTGGGTGAAAGTGACCTCCGCCCAGTCCGCAGCGGAGAAGGCATGGTTCGCAAATGGCCACTGAGCGGAGAAGCACCACGCACTTCATGTGGCCCGGCTTCGATGTCAAGAGGCGGAGGTGACCCGGGAACCCGAGGCTTCTCCGGAGGCGTCTCGGCACTGGGATCCATCTGTGTTGGGTTGACCTGGGCCTCATGCACATACATGTCTGGAGCCGCACTCGGAGAGGCAGCCTCGTCAATCGCCGTTGCTGCATGAATCAAACCTGGCTGTCCTTCCTCTGAAGAGCTGTCATCCACGTCGGGCGATCTCACAGCAAAGTCGATGCTTGGGAGCCCATCGGCTTCAAGCCGAATCCGTGGTCGTGCTGACATGGCTTGCAGCTTCTGAAGCCCGTGCTATTCACAACGAGCCGTGTTGGCGTCTTTGCTGCCACACATAGACTGCCTACTCCGAGCCAAGTTTTCGCAGGTAAGATTGCAAAGCCATGGCCATGTACTCCTTCCAAACAGCTCCAGTGTGGTTCGCAATCCAAGGTGAAGACCTTGCGGATGCCATCGCTTATGGCGTTCGCAAGCGCCTTGCAGAGAAGCGGCATGTCGAACACTTTTTGCAAGCCACACGAAAACAAGCAGGCCTGGCTCCGGGCAGAGTGACGGCCCCGTCACTGAACCGATGGCAATCTTGCTGCTAGCTCTCCAATGCTCTCCACATCACTACAAACTTTCTGTGGGCGGCAAGTCACGGCTATGACCAAAGTCAGGAAACCAACACTAAACCTGCCGGCGGACATTCCGAAAGCCAGTTTTGCAAACAACAAGTAGGGAAGGCACAAACTTGCTTGCGCTTGTGCTCCTCAGCCAGCTTCGAAAACTTGTCACCAGCTAGAGTTTTTCCTCCCGCAGCGAGCCCAGAAACAAATACACGGCTCGTAAAGCCGTAGGGATCGTACACAAGTATGTGCTTCAGTCTTGTGCTAGAAAATCTTAAACAGTCGTCATACAAGGCATGGCAGCCAGGCGGAACGCTAGGAATCCGCATCGGGCAATAAATTTTCAACACACGTTGCACCAACAGCTCAAAAGGTTTTCACAACTGGCTTGAAACTGCAACGTGGCAACGTTGACATGGAACGCCTCCAGCGAAAGAAGCGTTTAAGGAGCTTATTGTTCTTTATAGTTCCCACTGTGGCAAGTGAGGCATCCAGGATGTGTCAATGTGCCGCTGCAGCTGTGGTTTCAAGCTTCAAAAGTTCGTTTTGTTTGCAAGATGTTTATTCAACGCCTCTTTTGCTAATACACAGCTATGTCCCATCTTTATGTTCTTGTTTCCTCAAAGCGTGAGGCAACAAGTTGGGACCTTACATTCGATGTAAAACTCTATTCCAAATGTGAAGATCCACGCCGAATCGACACGTATTTCACAAATGAAAGTTGCTCACATATTCGCGTCAATCATTGGACACCGGAAGTTGTAATCAAATTTGGTATCGAAGCAAATCCTAGTTTCGAAACATCCTCCGTCCTGCAACAACACATCCAGCACAAGGTTGCCGTCTCTTCTCCAGGTGGGTGGGCAGGAAAAGGAGTTTTCTGTGGCTCACGAGCCAAAGCTTCGTCGGAATATAGTATGAGACATGTCCAAATGCATGCGATCAAGCACCAAAACAGCTCAAGAGCGCAAGAATTGCAAAAAACAGTTTGCACACATGAAATAAAGTTGCCATCGCGGCACTGATTCCATGTCTGAAAACCGTGCAATGCGTTTTAGATCGGATTCACCAAATGAATATTACTCAGACATCTTCGCAGCAATCAATGAATGGGATCTTCTAAAACCTTCCGTCTTTCCACAAGACATCCGACACCCGTCTGTCTGACTTGCTCGAACGGACCATTTAGCCATTCTCAACGGATGGGGCTGGGCCCCAGACCTTCGACGAAGGGGGGGCTTAAGGGGGGCTTCAAGGGTGGCTTCAAGGGGGGGCTTAAGGGTCACCC
>CAJNDV010029413.1:20466-55267 GCA_905221635.1 Symbiodinium sp. CCMP2456 | reverse complement strand
CTAAGATTTATATATCAATAAGTAGATTTATATCAATTCGAATATTTATATAAAAGTAAAAAACACTAGCGAAATAAATAAGAAATAATATATTTAACTTCTAAAACAAAATTCTATTGAGTAAAATAGAAAATAATAAATAAGTAATAATAAAAAATAAATATTATATTTTTATATAAAAATATGAATAACTCAATTTTATCTAAGATAATATTTAGATGAATTTATTTAAATATATATATATATATATAAAGAGAATAAAGAATCATTCTGTGAAATTATATATTCTTATTATTATCTTTATCGTTTCCAATATGAAGTTCTATTAAAATATTCAAGAATCAGAAAATTATTTGAAATCATATCGAATAATCTATCATATTTATGAAAATATTTATTTATATCCTATCTATTAGAAAAATCTAATCAATATTAATACGTCTTGGAGTCCAATATACTAAAGCATGTCGTTATAATCAGGAGTTGGACAAAATATATCGTATCATTACTTTGTAGCTCGTGAAAATTCTGGTCTCTGAAGGCCGAACCGAGCCAACGGACAAAGTAGCTGATTTCGGTGGAGACTCAGACTTGGAAGGGCGACATTTCAGCTTATTTCCATGACAGAAGCAGGCAAAGGCTTCCGCACCACATCATTGAACTTTCACGACTTTTCAACGCAGGTCTAGATTTTTGTATTCCTATCACCGCCGGCAAATGCTTTCGACTGTTCGTGCTCTCTTGCCTTCGGCAGGAGAAGCCGAGTTACTTGCAGCCAACAACCCTTTGCTCCCAGAGTCCGAGGCTTCAAGGAGAAATTAACCCCAAGTCAGACGTCAAGACAGCAAAGAATGAGTGGCCAGTGGGAGTATGAAGTGTCGAAAGCTGTGGGTGGTGACAGCTTCTAACATAGCTTGGAGAAAGTGGGTTAGGTAAACCGAAAACCAGACTGCCATGTTGCACTTGAATTCGGTGCCGCCCAGCTGCTGCTACTGTCAAAAAAATGTGGCCTTTACGCTGTAGGTCGTTTGGCAAGAGCTGCAGCTTGGTGTGGGCTTAGGGTTTAGGGCCAACTCGAGGCAACAGCTTCGCCTTGGTGCTCAAGTCAAGAATACGTCCAAAAGCCGCAAACTCAGTTGCCACGCCTTGATGGTTTCACTTTTTGCGTTAGTGTGTACTTCGTATAGGAAACGGAAGTCGGCGCTACCCAGCTAATAATTAGAATATGCATTCGGGGCATATAGAGTATACTTACGTCAAGAAACCCTTAAGGACCAGTATTGGTAAGTCTGTGTTCCTGAAACTCAAGTTGGTAGGCCAAAGATTTATCCGATTTCCTCGACTGATCTGGCTCTTGGGGGAGTTGTTGTCAGGCCATATAGGGCTTCGGAAAGAAGCATCTCGGCATAGACTTACACATCGTCTTCGGGGCCACATCAGAGGGCTTCGACAGAATCCGGGCATGCCGAAACGAGCTTGTAGAAGTACTTTGCGCTAGGTTCGTTGTCCACATCACCAGCTCGATTTTGGGCTTCAGATCCCTCATGCTCCAACAAGTTTCACTGTTTTTCGGGATCAGGACGTTTGGAGGTTGATTAATAAGTTGTCACTCTAGCGTCTGGCGTTGGTGGGATGTCTGAGAAAAGGTGCAGGTGAACGGGAAGCCTCTTGGACTAAACCGTTTCGCTGAGCGGCAGACCTGTGTACACGAGGTGAGACTGGCTTCTTCTTGCCCAAAGCTGGAGCTTGTTGCGCACTCAACGATCCCTAAACCATAAACCCTAAACCGATCTCCACCCTGAACCCGAAACCATCTGGATCTCTGGACATCTCAGGTTCGCTTGAAACCCGGATGCGGGACTTCCAAGATCATGCAAACATTTGGCCGGTCTCAGCCCACTTTGATGAGTTTCACGGCCTGGTCCCAGGGGCGTTGGGGTTTTTGGGTTTCCGGGTAGGAATGGCGCGTCGGTTAGCATTTATCTATGGTAGTAACACCGCCATGATAGCAAGGAGTGGACACTGTTTATTCAGCGAGACAACATTGGGTGAGCAGGTGGTTGGTTCAAGCATACAGACAGCTGTGAGCGCCAAGGATCGTATTTATCACTGGGACTGGTATAATCGAGATGTGCTGTAGGAAGCACAGCGGTGATGACAGATCTGTGCCGGCATTAGCACCATGATTGAACATGCAACATTACGTTCTGTTCGCATGATCCGGCTACATAGCACCAACAGCACCGACATGAAGCTTGTTAAGAATGATCATAGCGGGAGCAGCGTCAGCCCTTGACATATCGACTTTTGATAGAACTGTCGTGCGGGATGTACTGACATTGGGGTACTTGTATTACATTTCAGAATAGAAACAGCACTGGCAGAGTGTGTGTACTCAGAGTTGTCTCGTACCTCGTACCGTAAACGTCAATCTAGAAGGGGGTTTGTATGATGCGGCTGCACCGTACCGACGAAGTGGGCTCATCTTTCCAGCCTCAACACCCAAAAGCTTGAGCTTTGTTTGTTGATGAGCCGGCTGGGGTACTAGACTTGGCGGCACCGCATGTATGGCTGTTCGCACTGGAGGCCTGCAGCCTGCTGACACCGGCATGTGTCTTGCATGTCACAGCAAGACATGGATGGCGATCATGTTCTTCATCACGTTTGCACACCTTTGTACTGTGCTTCACATAAGACCAGTACTGCTCATCTAACTAGTTCGTACTGTCAATGCGACCAGCACAAGTATCGGTTGATGTGGGATGTGCGCAACATTTTCTTGTCGACAGCAACGAACGGAAGATCTGTCAAGCTTCATTTGCGTGGCGATGGGCTAAGAGACCACATCTCTCAGTAAAGACTCCTCAAGTTTCATCTAGCACGCATCGAAGAACTTGCAGCACGCTTTGCTCCCTTTTAAAGCCAGTTGTAGTAGCAGCAAATCCAAAAGATATGTTGGACACAACTTTACCTGGCACAGAGAAGGGTTTTAGAATCGCTGCAGCAGTACTGCAGCTGGTAGTCGCACTGCTGGAGCAAAGGAAAAAACGTGCTTCTTTACAGTTGGGGGTTTCTGGAAATAGGGGACCCTAACATAGCACCCTAAATAATAGGATCCTTATTATAAGGACCCCAAAATAAGGTACCCTAATTTCGGCAACTCCCAGTTGACATGCCAACACTACGTTGTGCTGGAAGTGGCCGGTGCTAGGCTGCGAGCACAAAGCGACATAACCTGTATGCGAGCGAACTTAGCATCCTCACTAAATAGCAACAGTTAAGATGCAGATGCATGTTGCACATTGCTCGTGTTACTATCGTCTCCAGAATCCTGATGATGTTTGTCAGCAAGTACCTATGTGCTAGCGTGAAACAGTCATCATGCACGGTAGTGCAGTGAACTGCTTCTGCGAAGAAGCATGCTTGTGTGCCGGGGACTAGAAGCAGAACTGGATTGATTGAACGACCAATGCTGGTACTGGTACTACTTTTGGGCAGAGTGTTCTGTATGCAGTTTTAAAAGTATGAAGCCACATAAAGCCTTGGCAGATGCAACGCACTCTTCCGGACCTCCTGGTGGGCAACGCGCTGTCAGAGTCACCCGGCTCCAGACCGCTTGCTTTGAGTCGCGTCTTCTTGCTCTAGTACATCTGAGGAGTCATGAAAACCACATGACCCTAAACCCTAAACCCTAAACCGAACTCTCACATCCACCCGGGCTTGAGAAACAAGCTCTGAGCCCCAACGCTCTACCAGCTGAGCTCTCGGCCTTGTGGGTGTACCACTGCTTGAGGCCAGTGTCCCAGAACCTCGGCTTTTCGGCTCTTTGCAGGAAGGCAACAGGTCCCTTCATGCTTTTCGTGCTGGAAGTTGCTTCTGCTAACCTCGACGTTTCTTTGGGTTTGCGCCTGAAGGCTTCAAAATGTGATTCCGTGGACTCCGAGATGCTGGTCTGGATGTAGCTTTGCAGTTCAGATGTGAGGCAGCGTCTGTTTGGGAAGAGCCTTGCCCGGCACCAATACCAGAAGAGTTTCTGGAAATGCGACAAAGCAGGCTCATGTCAAGCTTAGAAACTGGAACAAAGTAACTTAGGACTCGTGCGCAGATTCATTCACGACTTGCTAAGCAGCATCGTCAAGCATGCGAAGTCAGCAGCCAAACACATGCAGAAAAGCTTCCAAACCCTTCCAACCATCAGGCAATCCCAATCAGCATTGGCGGATTCCTCCAAGCTTCTGAAGAAGTAACTTTCTGAAGAGTAGTAGTCTTTGCAAAGTGCAGGTCCAGTTGCTCCCACTCGCCCAGGTTGCAGGGAACGGACTGCAGGTTGGACAGTGTGGTGGCTTCGCTCGGGAGGTCTGCTGCTGGGGGTGATGTGGCTTAAGCCTAAGCTTCATCGGTGCATGCACCGATGCAGCCTCGCCGATCCTGAGGCTCCTTGCACCCAGCAGTCGAATTGCTCGTTGCGTGGCGCCTGCTACTATGTTGGACTACGGTTTTCAGACGCTAAACGGTTTCGGAGATTGTGACGAAAAGAAACTGTCAGGTTCCGTGCGGCTTGCAGCCCGCCAGCCTACGAAAAACCGAACACCTGGCCGAACCTGCTGTTGTGATTCCATCGAAAACTGTCCTTGTCTTACCATGCTTCATGAGCTTGTCAAGAAGGCAATTGACTGGAACCAACTGCCAATGGCCAACAAGCTCGCATTGGAAAGATGATGAATGTTTCAGGTGTAGACTCCAGACAAAATCATGATGATGCTGTTTCAGAACGACACCGGACAAACACCATTATGATGAAGTGCTCTAGACTTATGACCAAAAGCCTCCTCCACGGTGAAGCACTTCGCGTAGATCTCAGTCGCTCCAATCGCCGGGCCTCAAGACAACGAGATGGAAAGACGTGTGGATTTCAGCTGGCCGCAGTCGAAGGGTTTATGCATGATGGGCTCTCCTTCCTGCACTGACGCCTGTGCAGAATGGTCATGTTCTTCATGGTAGCTACTATCTCCATAGCCATGGAATCGAGGACATCATACGATACGTCCGCAAGCAACCACAAGCAACGGCAGCAAAAGGTTGACATAGCAACGGAAGAACGAAGAGCCCACCGAAAAAACCGTCACGCTAAGCTCTTCTACATCACTCCATCTCACGAACAGCCAGGAGCCCTGTTCCATAAGCCACAGACCCTGAACGTCCTTGACCCTCAGGCTCGAAACCACCCCCTTGGACAAAGCGTAGGCTACAAAGAGGATGAGGCAACCTGCACGTCGATCTACCCAGGAAATGAGAGTAAGCCAACACAGAAGCACATGTCTGTTCTTCTGGAGGCGATGTGACTCGGCACTTAGCAAAAGCCCAATCTCCAGGAAGCTTCTTCTTAATGGGGATCGTGAGTGTAACTTCCCAATCCTGGTGGCGTGACGACGATGACGGATGACGACACGTATGGATAATTCTCCGAATGAGGCTCTCCCTTTCAGCTTCCGTAAAACCAAAGACTGGCATCCTCTCTTCAGAGGGTTCTCAATTTAGAGCACCTAAATAATTACCAATACTATGTTGGGGGTTCCTTATTATAGTTATAGTATATATATATATATATATATACTCGTAAACTCCGAGGCCCACTCCGATACACCAAGCCCCTCTTCGATCCTCGGCAGGAGAAGCAAACAGAAGCTGGGGCTGAGAGTCTTGCCATGGAAACTCCCCTACACCTTCATCCTAGATGAATTTGATTCAGGGCTGGATCCTTTTGGGAAGTCTGCCTTCGGCTCAACTGCCCTCTCAACACTGTTTGCTCCATTGGCGCAAGCAAAAGCCACTTTCGGTGAAAGCTGTGGCAAAGGGTCTGGGGTCCGTTCTGTTGTCTTTTGTAGATTTGGGGCAATTGGAAGTTCGGCGGGTGGATTGCTGTCAACATGGGGGATAACAATCCTGGACGTTGCTAGGTCGATGGCCCAGGCTCAGAACGGGATATTGAGGGATAGTGCTGTAACAAGCATGTAGATCTTGAGGCTTCTATATTTATCTAAATTCAATGGGATTCTGTTGGGAGCACTTGAGGAACCGTGCGGTGAGGGGTTCCGCCTGTGTGCGGTGCGGGGTCCGTGCGTGTACGTGCAGTCCGCACAGTCCGTGCGTACAGTGCGCACGGTGTGTGCGTACAGTGCGCGCGATGTGTGCGTACAGTGGGCGCGGTGTGCGTGCACAGTGCGCGCGGTCTGTGCGTACAGTGTGCGCCATGCGTGCGTGCAGTGGGCGTGGTGTGCGCGCGCAGTGCGCGCGGTCTGTGCGTACAGTGGGCGCGTACCGTGCGCGCGGTGTGTGCGTACAGTACGTGCGCACGCACCGCGCGCACTGTACGCGCGCACTGCGCGCACCGACCGCGTGGAAAAAACCCAACCAATTTTAGAATAACCCAACCAATTTTGAAAATAACCAAACCAATTTTGAAAATAACCCTACCAATTTTGAAAACGCGCACGGTGTGCGGTCGGCGCGCGCGGTGCGCGCAGTGCGCGCGTACAGTGTGCGCGGTGCGTGCGCACGTACTGTACGCACACACCGCGTGCACCGTACGCACACATCGCGCGCACCGTACGCACACACGGCGCACATTGTACGCACACACCGCGCGCACTGTACGCACACACCGCGCGCACTGTACGCACATGCCGCGAGCACTGCGCGCGCACACCGCGCCCACTAGTACGCACGCATCGCGCGCACTGTACGCGCACACTGCGCGCACTGTACGCACGCACCGCGCGCACTGTACGCATGCACCGCGCGCACTGTACACACACTCCGCGCGCACCAAACGCACAGACAAAAACACAGACTGCACAAGCATGTTATCCCCTACGTCCATGCCTTCCATAAACCCTATCATAGAATCCTATTAAATTTAGCTAATTCTATATCAACCTTTTTGCTTGTCATAGCAACATCCACATAAAAAGCGGTGTAGGGGCGCTTCTGAGAAACCCAAGTACAGTGTTTGAGCTTGGGTCAGTAGGGGCTGTTGGCTCTCGGGCTCATCTGGGAGCTCGTGTCAAAGACTGTAAGGTATCGTGTCGAAATCCCAAATCTGACACCCTAACCCCGAATTCCAAACTCTACAACTTAAATTCTAAGCCCCAGATACGAATGCTTCATCCTAAACCCTAAATTGTATATCCTCAATCCAGGCGGACTTCTTTCTTGCCTTGCAGCTTCCTCAAGCAGTCCTAAAAGGCCTTAATGTGTCAGGTTAGGATTTCAAGCCAACCAGCTACGACAAGCGTGTGGCTGTAGGACCTTGGAACAAACTGTACACCTCTCCATCACCTCGTCTGGCATCGAGTCGCCACGCAAATAACCCAGCCTAAATTCGACGCACTCAGGGGTTTCCTGGAGACTCCCCTGGAAGTAGGCCGATTATCTTAGCAAGCGCCAACTCGAATCTCGAGCAGCGGACATCGAAGAAGAGGAACCAAAGCTCCTTCGCGCGGGAAGCTGTCGAAGGACATCCGAGGCATGTGAACATCCTCTGACTTCGGAGGTTTCTGAAGGGCTTGCTCTTGGATGTCCAGTGACCACATTGTAGGAACCTGATGAAGACACCCTGGGCCCCTCTTAGGGTTCTTTGTAAGATATTATGAATATCCCTGTTTGGGGTTCTAGGGCCAGGGTTTCATAATCAGGTTCCTACATTACTGCAATGTGCCCGGGGGGGGTCGATGCACAAACCGTGTCCGAACGCTAGTTTCTGAGCCCCGGTTCCCGAAAGCGGAGATGCCCCCGGAAACCGTGCGAAGGTGCATCTTCCGAGAGTTTCAAAAAGCGAAGCCCAAGCTCCCGTGAGGCGCAGAAGGTGCAGATCTGTTGATTTTGGGGCGTCCACGGGGCCCTGAATAGTAGTCATCGTGCTCGCTGCGGCCTAACGCTACTAGTAAAGAACAGCCAAGCCCTAAGAAGGCAGCGGGCTAAGAGTTAAGTAGAGCTTTGCTGAATTTGGGATTTAAAGTTGTAAGCTTTAGTCCGGACAAAGCAGCTGAGCACCGTGGAGTGTGCCTGAACCCTGAACCAAAACACTCGTCACCTTTCTTCCCCGCCTTGGAGGGAAGCAGCTTGGGAAAAAGGACCACATCTTCGTCCTCTTCATCGGGCCTCGGATCTGCAAAGAAGGCCGAGGAGAGCTTGTCTTGCATTTCGTGCTGCACAAGCTCCCTGGGATCTTGCAGTATCCTTTTTCTTTGGGACTTCGGGATGTCAGCCTGTGGGCTTCAGGGGGTTCAAGCCTAAGCCTCGTCGCGCAAACGAGGGGAGGGGCTTGCTAAGCAGCCACCGCTGAGAGCCCACTGATCTCGTGCGCTTGCCATGCATATCATGACATTTTGATGACCACGAGCATCGCTCCAAGATGCTTGCTATCTAGATTGGACGATCTCTCCGACCAGGCACAATGCCGACATGGAACTGCTTGAGGCTGCAGTCCGTCTCCCAAGTGAATTGATCTGTTGCAGAGTGACAAGGCCTCCTGTTCCCTGATTTGAAGACTCTTGTTTCGGAACAGGGTTCCGCTCCTTCCTAAACAACTACCTGCAGGGCTGGCGGTGTTGCTGATTTACGGGCCTTCAGATTCCAAGTCGAGCAATCAGGCTGCGGGTTGCAGGGCTCGGGGCTGCCAAGCAAACTCTACAGCTTGCGAAGAGCTACTCTGGCAGCTCACTGAACCCATGACATGCCGCGACCAACAGGCTGTGCTAGGGCAGCCACACCTGCCCGATGCTCTGGAAGCGCCTGGCGGCTTCAGGGAGATGGGTGCTGGAGCTCAGTGTCAGTTCCCTGTGTCCCGAAGCTTAGAACCCTCTGAGCCAAAGTACCTCAGCATCCGGGTCGAACATGTGGTGTTACGTTGTGTGATTCCTTGAGTTGTTGCTAAATTCGAGGTGTCGGCTCTAGCGGTTGAGGATCCCACGTCAGGGCTTGGGGCGCTTTTCCTCGAAGTGTTGTTAAGGTTTCCACTCGGCAGCCTGACGACCTGACGACAAGACACGCAGAAGCGTCACTTCGAAAGCTCCAGCGAAGGGATGGGCGTAGGTTGTTTGGGTTTAGGCCTGGTGTTTTTTTTTGTTTTTTTTGTTTTTGCTTTTCCGGCTCCTCCATTCGATTTGGGGTTAAGGGTTTAGAGTGCTCTTCTTACTGAAGCCCGAGACTTCTAAGCAGGGTGAAAGCATGTCATGGTAACGAAAAGCTTCACATCCGGAAGATCTTGCGACACCTCCTCAACTTAGGCCGCTCTTAAGTCCTAGACCGCAAATCCCGAGCTCAGCCTACTACTCTTACAACACCACCACCACCACCACCACCACCAACAACAACAACAACAACAACAACAACAACTACTACTACTACTACTACTACTGCAAGCTCCCTGGATTCAAAGCTCCGGGTAGCATCTCTTCTTCGCCTCGCGAGGACCAAAGCTTCATCGGTCCGGGGCTTCCACTGCCGGATGATGTGGTCCTGTAGCAGAAAAGGAAGAAACTGTAGTGGTAGCAGTAGTGGTGGTAGTAGTAGTGGTAGTCGTCGTCGTCGTCGTCCTAGTCGTGGTGGTGGTGCTGGTGGTCAGCAGCGGCAGAAGTAGGTGGAGGAGGTAGTAGCAGCAGCAGGTTTATTGTCCGCTGTTTAGCGCTCACGCACGTGATTTTTGTGCAACATCTCCGATGCTTTCCTACATGCCAACGAATAAAGCACCGCAGGTTCCTACAAACCTGAGAAGTGCCTACACTAAGGAATGCTATTCTCATTCTGGTTCTGGTACGGACAGTAGTGCAGGAATGCTATTGCTAATAATTCTTTCGACCCCGCTAGTACTTTAGGGCTCATTGTTTCAGGTTTGCAAGCCCCTGAGAGCATTCTCTACACTTGACCCTGCTGCCGAACAGCAGATCCGAATCCCGAGCATTGTCTCAACACCAAAGCCTGAGATGAAGCTGTCTTTGCATGAACTTTCTATTTCCAATCTTGCCTCCTTCCTGCGACACTAGCCCAGAGTTACTAATTTAATAGCCGACTCCTGAACAGAAGTGCACGGCTTGCCTCTGGGCTGGGTAGCAACTCCCCGTCCTTCAAAGAAGGCTCCGTGACTCAGTGTCGTTTGATCTTAAGTTCAGGCCCTAAACTCCAAACTATACAGCAGTTATTTTGGTTTTAGGGTTCAGGGTCCCTGAATCCTCAACCGATGCCTTTTTGGGCGGCCTCCGAGATCTCAGCACTCATGAGCTTGGGAAGATATGGAGATTTGGGGTTTGAGGCATCGACGAGGAATCTAAACCCTAAGCCCCTAAACCCCTAAACTCGAATGGTCGGGCCCTTGAAATCTCCAATGTCGCAGGCCCAGACCTGGGGGGCAAGGACTCGGAAGCTCGACCCCCCAAACCCATCATGTGAAAGGCGGCTCAGCTCCTGCTTTGTCGCTGCTATACACGCGTTGGCCATACGCAGAGACATGTACAAACACGTGTATATCTGTCTAAGATCTCAATAAGTCGTGATCTGCAGTGCTGTTGCGATCACTACTGCGATTGCTACTACAGTTGCTGCTGCTTTCAAGACCGGAATTGCCACCGCTAGTTCTAGCTGGCACGGCACGTTCCATTTTAATGACCAATCTACATAGGTAGGCGAATATGTATGCATGCATGCATGCCTGTATGTCAGTACATATGAGTGTACGCATGTACCTCGGTATGTAAGTAAGCAGGAGTATGCATGTATGTATTGTATGCATGCAGGCAGGCAGGCAGGCAGGCAGGGAGGTAGGTGGGTAGGTAGGTGGGTAGGTAGGTAGGTAGGTAGGTAGGTAGGTAGGTAGGTAAGTAGGTATGAAGCTATGTGCGCATATCAGACGATCTATCAATCAATCTACCTATCTATCTACGTACCATATTATCTACATACATGCGGTCACCGTGGCAATCGTGTCTTAAGCCTCCTGCCCCAAAGTGCACAAGCACAATTTACCTGCAGGCAACATCCTGTATTGAGATTGTCTGCCTCACAACCAAGGAGCAACGATGAATCCTTCCTCTAAAGACCATGAGCTTTAAACCTATGCCCAAAACCCAGGTCCAGACTGCTCCCTCGCTCAATCCTCTGTGACCAACTCTTTGTGCACTTTCCGCCTGTTTCGTCGTGAGAAACATCCGTGGAGATACACTGCAGGGTTGAGGACTCAAGAGAAGTGTATTCTTCGATGCTCGGTCTAGGGCGATTGTGGGCCTTTACATCACTGTACACTTGGAGACCCAAGCTTCAACAGTTAAGTCTCATGAAGGTATAAAGCTGAAGAATCCAAAGCTTGGGACGCGATTGTTGGCTTCGGACGGTCGAAGCTCAAGGGCTGTCGTGCTGTTGTGGCTTCGGGGAGGCTTCGAGTAAAGGGGGCGCACACACTTCGGTTCTCAAGCTCTTGGGGAGTTTGCAGCTTAGCTGCGAGACTCGCGACTAATTGCTCGCGTCTCACATCGTAAGGCTAGAACATGGGCCCTGGCGCCTTGGTCGAACCCCGAGAAGCAGCCCATGCTTCGTGCAGGGAGGCTTTTCTTTCGCTTGGGCCAGCTGTTGGCCCTTTTGAAACGGAACACCGGGGCTGGAGTCACATGCGTCAATAGTAACACGTTTTCGCTTGATATTCAAGGCGCCTACGGTAAGAACGTTTCAAAGCTGCACATGACTTGCGTGCCTCTCACAGCACTGTTCAGGCTCTATGTTCGTGTCAGCGCGCTATCATACGAAACATTCACCTCGGCGCTCTACGCACGGGGCAGAAAACAGGTATGTTTCACAGCCCTTAACAAGAGAGCTCACTAGAACCCTGACCCAGCATTGAATTGAATCGACCGGTGTGGAGGACGGAACCAGCCAAAGGGCCATCCCAAGGCCTACCCCACATGTTGCAAGTCAGCGATGGCAAAAGAAGCAACGCAGGGGCTGTAAGCAGAAAGAACCAGGAATAAGAGATAATAGGAGCCAGATGATTCTCATCTCTGTTCAACAAGAAGGCCTGAACTGAAATTCCGAGTACTCCACCCTGAAGGCTGAAGGGCTGGAGGCCAGCGGTGCCCCAGGCCCTGGGCCATGAAAGTGGAGGCCTTTCCAGCACTTTCTGATAGACGGGTCTTCCGTGGAAGTCCTGACGGAAAGGCTTGCTCCAGGTCGTTTAACACTTTGCCTGCCCTTTGATCTGTAAATCTATACAGGAGTTTGCTAGAACGGAGCCCGGAGAGGAACCAAACAGCAACAACGCCAATTCACAGGACTCAGCGTCCGGAGGAAACAGTGAATTCTGGGTTCAGAGTTTCGGGTTCTGGCATTCCCTGGAATTCGCTGCAAAAGGAGTGGAGCTTTGTACTCGATGCGAGAACGGAAGTCACGTGCCACGAGGTATGCTAGAAAAAAGCCCCCCCATGGCACCGTGCTTTTGGGAAGGGGAGGTTCTCAAGACACATTCAAGGGTGTTTGGGGCGTTCGCCTCAATGGCAATACATGTGTATACGTATCCATATATCTATCTGTCTATCTATCTGTCTATCAATCAATCAATCTGTCTGTCTATCTATCTATCTATCTATCTATTTATCTATATACATATGTATACATATATATATATATGCGTATGCACAAACATACATAACTACGTGCATGTGTGTTGTGTGTGCGTGTGAGTAGAAACATAAGCACAAAAACAAGCCTAACTTTCCTAACCTCCCATAATAGCCCTTAGGAGCCAGAATGCCGTAAATGACAGTACTTTCGGGTTTCGGGAATGTGACAAAACGCAGGGCGGCAAAAGCAACTGTAGAACTCAATAAAAAGCTCAAAATACAAATGTAGATAGCAGTTTAGATGTACAAACACACATATAAAAAGAAGTACATAATTAAAGAAATGTAGGTATATACATATAGACAAAACAACACATACAGTGTACATATACACATGCATGCACATGTACATGTGCCTATGCATATACAAATGCATATTTGTAGACGTAGACATAGACAACGACAGCCACATACACACACACACACACATGTACATTTATTTACATTTACATATACAGAACATGTACCTATGTGTGCATATATGTAAGTGTACACATACCTGTACACATATGTATGATGATGTAGATATACAGCATAAATTGATACATACATCGACACGAATAGTTAGACATGGATGAGCTTTACGAATGCTTAGAATGCTTGGGCCTGGTGGTAACGCTGGTAGAGCCCGTTGATGCCCATGTTGCCTCGGTGTTTGAGGCGATGGCCTGCGCCAGGATTTGTGCTGATAAGTCTTCAGCTGTATTTTTACAGGAAGCACCAAATTGATGGCCAGGAGCCTACGCCCCCGAACGGCGGATGCCTACCAAAGCTGCAACAGTACAATGCTAAGCACGGCTGTGAAAGCTGGTTCGGGGGGTCTGAGTCTACTTGGAACCCGAGTCGCTTTCGCTCTCGGCGGATTGAGGCGATTCCTGCAAGACTCCGCGTTCGAGCAACTGCCTAGAATCCCTTTGGCCCACACTCCGTCTTCAAGAGAGTCAAGCAACGGTACTCTGGACAGGAAATGCCATAGTTCCATTGGGCTAACCGTGCCTTTGTTGGATATGGAGAGAGGTCGCATCTGCGTTGTGCTGGGATTCAAGGGTTGAGACGGGAGGTGGTCCTTTGGTTCAAGGTCGTCCCAAAATGTTCAAAAACCATGCAAAGAAGATGTCCCCATTTTACAAGGACCCGGAATCCCTCTCGCAAACCTGAAACCGAGGTCCCACATCGCGCCTGTGACGATGATGAGATCAGGCACATGCCTGCAGGCTTCCCCGAGCTCAGCGACATTCCAGAGTTCAAGCACCGCGGGTTTAATGTTCAGGGCTGAAAGGGCATGCGCCATCTTCTGTACGGGGTAATGTTTCGGATTGAAGAGGTTGTTGGACATGGCTTCCAATACGAAGGTAATAACACTACAGCTGATTTCAACGCGGCCTGCTACATGCCCTTGTTGCCGGAATGAAGCCGACTAAAGACACCAGTAGCACGAATTTCTTACGTGGCTCATAAACTTGAGCCAAGATGCAATGATGGCCCCGCAAACCGTTCTGGACTGCACGACGAAGTTCCTCCATCACTGGTATTATAACCCCATCTCCTAGATCCCAGACGCAAACCCTAAACATCAAACCCCATGCCGAAGCACCAAAAAACTTCAAGTCCCCAAAACACGAAAGATCCTGACTGGGCCCTAAAAGCCGCAAAGCTTTAAGCGCCCCACACTAAATCCTAAACTCCCAAACCCTAAACCCTAATGAAAACTCCTGGAGCCCCCCCGGAACCTCGGCCGTGGCTTCCCGGGACAGCTCCATAAAGCCCCAGCCTCAGTCGTTCCCTTGTGCTGAACGAAGTCCTCTGGTTTCAGGACTCAGCAGCGACATCTATGAGGGCTTTATATGGGCTTTATGAGGCCTTTATTGTTCAGTTCTTGTTTCGATTGCCTTTCCGTTGCTACGGTTTGGGGTTTTGGGTTTAGGGCTCAGGAGCTACTCAGGAGTGTGATGGCGCGCTTCATTGGTTGAGTGGGAGTGCGAGGGCTCAGGTTAAGGCTTCTGGGCCTCTGGGTTTAGTCAGGGTTTAGGGTGCAGGTAGGTTTACGGCCTATGGAGCTCAAGGGATTCGGGTGGAGTCTGAAGGCTTGGGATTGGTACGGCTTACCTAGCTTGGACAGCCCGGGAAACACCTCTCGAATGCCAGTTTCTGTCTGAACCCCTAAGTCGCAAACACCTTTGCGCTTTGCACATCCTGTGAGAGTGGTCATGGCCCCACGTTTGTGTACATGCCGAGACTTTTCACCGAAACAACATGCTGCAACAGCTATGCACAGGCGCATGCATTCAGAAAGCTCTTACCGTTGGAGAGTGCAAGGAACACTGCGAGATGCCACCACCACCACCACCACCACTATTACCACCCCGCCCCACCACCGCCACCGCCACCACCGCCACCGCCGCCACCACCGACCACCACCACCAGTAGTTCTTCTAGACTTACATGATTCATCCCGAAACCTCAAAGCTGAAATCCCGACACCTGGAGATTTTCGAGGGCTCAGCACCGGCGACACTGCATCCGCGAGCGCTTCGAGCGCTCTGAGCGGCTTCGGAGAAGGGAATTGCTGGGAAGTGGGGTCCTTGAATGTAAACGTTGACGTGTTCCTTTGGGTTCAGCGCTTCTTAGAAATTAAAGGCGTTTTTACGGGGGCTCAGTGTTGCCAAGACGTTTGGGTCTAAAGTGGTGCTCGTGGGGCTTGAAGAGGGGCCGCCGTGAGAGCTCATTACCGCTTGACAACACTCGAATGTTGTGGAAGCAAATGGAAGCAGGCTTCATCCTTATGCCAGGCTCAAGCTTCGGTGGGCATTCGAGGTTTGATAACATCGTAGTGCATCCCACCGACCATCTGCAGAGCTCAGCGCACGGACATGGCACGCCGTGCCAGAAGTGCCCGGTGTACAGCGCGCTGGTCATCCGCCATGGTCTCGTTGACTGCCCGACCACTCGGCAAAGCCGAGGGACAGGAGCCACTTAGGAGCCTTCTGCACACTCGGCCTTGCCAAAACTCCGCAACACGGCCCACCGAATATCCTGAACCGCGCCATCCCTGCTACCACCACCTCCGTGAAAACGACGGGGAGAGTCCGCCCAACGCATCACTCAGAATCAGCACTGTGTCTATATCCTGCTAAGATTACAGGCGTATGTGGGAGGAATGGGAACTACCAGCGTTAAGCCATTCAAGGTCGAGCATGCTTGTGGGCGTCGGCCTTATGAGGGTTGCTTTTTTGGCTTTAGCATTTACGGTCTCTTAAGGTTTAGGGAGTTTCAGAAAATGAGGGACATCAACATAGCCGGAGCCTTGAAAAGCCGGCGCCCCTTATTAAAACCCCTTAAACAGGAGTTAAGCTGTTCGTTTCGGGCTTCGTTGGCCCCAGGAGCCTCTCCGAAGAAAAGCACCGCGTTGTACTTCAGCAGTGGCTTCCGCCGCACCTTGGAAAGGTTTCTTCTTTGAGTTGAGGATCCCACCCTATATAAATTGACAGCAGTGCAAATAACAATCAACTAGCACGGCAGCAACAGCAATAGACATAGCAATCGCAAGTCCTCGCCAAAGTTGTTTTCATAGGCATAGTCACAGCCATGTTAACCAACATAGTAACAACACTTTTGATAATGGCTATGGTAGTGGTCATCGTAAGAGTCATAGGAATAGCAGTAAAACTAGTATTCGAACAACAGTAGTGCCAGTGTTAGTACTAGTGCTCTGAAAGGCAACAACAATAGCAATCGTACATGCAATAATAGTCGCATCGTAATAAGCGATTTGTAACCTGCAGCTGGTAAAGAATCAGAACTCAGTAATCGGTAAATACCAATGAGTTATTGGTCAGGAATACTGAATAGTTGCTAGTTAGCAATTGGCACTGTCTGTACACGTGTGTGAGAGCTCGAAGGAATGCCACAACACAAGAGGGATCCATCGAACCACCCGTCGATGCTTTGGCCACTGACGCCTCGTTACCAAGTCTGACTTGGGCCACCACAAGATCGCGCCGCAACCGTGCATCCTGGCTGGCAGCAGTGGATTTGACACGTCGAGCTGCAGCGGGTATTCAGTGTTGCATACAGGGGCTTCTGCAGGTTTTCGGCAGGATCGAGGACCAGATTTCTTGAACCAGTTAGATTCCTGAGGCTTCGGGCGTACCGAGAAGGTGTGGAGCTTAAGGCGGGTCGGAGAGTAAAGCTTTACGTGGGGCCTGGATTTAAAGTCTTCAGTCTGCCCTGTGGCTGACTCCCTGATGCCCATAAGCACTGCTCTCCTGCAAAAGGGCACTAAGCATGGTCCTTCTGTCATATTTTTTAAGATATATTCAATAGTATTATCTTATCGTATCTGATCTTACTGAGGTAGAAAGTATAAAGGTGGGAGTCTCTTCGAAGAGTGTTCATATGATTGTATAGGGACTGCAAAGGCATGTTACTACTTCATGGTTCCGACCCCCATAGTATGGGAAAGCCCAAACTCCGAAGCCACGAAGACTTTTTCGATCGACTCCCCTTTAATCTTCGGGTTCAAGGACAGCGCTTCTCAGGATGAGGTTTCAGGGTGCAAGATACACACTCTTCGGATCATGACCGCGCCTGGACGGACATCTCTTCTGGAGGAGCGAGTTTCGGCTGAAGCTCGTAGACGAGACGGTTGAGTGCCTGCGGAGACAGTGTGCCAAAGCAATCTGGCGCGGAGGATCGCAAAAGAACCCGCAGGACAAAAGTCTTGTGAGGATTCATTCCACTACAGTTCATCACTTATCTGCTGGCGTTCAGCTTCTGAATTAATTCTGCCCGCGTGCCATGCTTCCCCATCTAGTGACGGTGCTTCACACAATATACTGGCGGGACTCAGGAGGACGGCCCAAAATGCTTCCCGAAAGTACTGGCGGGATTCAAGGATTTCGAGGCCAAGCGGACGCCAATGCATTCTACACTGACCAACTCTCTTTTCCCTGCACGTTACAGTAGAACCCCAGGGTGTGCACCAAACTGTCTGGGAACTCTAAACCAGAGTACTTCGATTGCCACTTTTCAATTTCAAGTACAACTCATGCAAGTGTAAGTCCAGCGTTGCTCCCGATGCGGTTGAGGAAGCTTCATGTAGCCAATGGCCAAGGGCTCACATACCAAACCACTTTGCTTGTGATGAGCATGGCCGACAGGGAACCTCAGGATTCAAGATCTGCTGGTCTGGGGAAGTCTGTGCTGGTCCAACACCCAATGAGCACATGACACAGAAGCCTGAGTCATTTTAATAGGGCTTTGGGGCACTCAGCAAACAACAACAACACGCGACAGAGGACCATCCGTGAAAGAAGAAGGGCAGGTTCCACACACTGATATGAAGCGGGTTTTTGTATATCCCTGAACTTTACCTTGTTCCCTTAGACGCCAAACTCCCCCAGCTGAAAAATCCCGAGCCTAACCTTAAAACCCCAACCCCAACCCCCCGAATTTGATTCGTCGACACCTCGATCTCCGAGTCGTCAAGGACTTCATCCCACTCCGTGAGCTGGTTCGCATCCGGCTGAACCTCGGTTTATGACATCCTTCCGGGAGCGGGTTCTAGGCTCCCACCATTGACGATGTACTCACTGTTGGCACCTTTCGCAGGCCTGCGGCTGAAGTCGGGGAGTTCTTTAATGACAGCAGGAACGTGGCAGAAGCCAAAGCTCCCCCAAAATGAGCTTTGGGCTTTTTCGGGTTAAGGGTTTAGGGACGAGCACTGACCCAGGCAGATTCTAGATGTGCCAATGTAACTCCTGCAATATCGGGCTCTGGCGAATTAGTGACAATGTCTGCTTATTGTTCATACCCGAAAAATAGAAACCTATTCCAATCATTAGCAGGGAATCCTTATGAGCAGTGACACACCGATTGCTCCAAGAAGCACCGATTATAGGATCCATAAGGGAGGGAGCTTTAAACTGTAAAAGGGGTATGCAACCCAACCATCCCCCAATCTCCTTTCCGCCTTGTCCTACCCGAGATCCCAATGTTAGGCCGTTTAGGTTTTAGGGGGCTTCTTCAGAACAGGGGGGCTGCTTGGAGCCTATGGTTCAGCTCCGTAGCACTTTGCTTTTGGCTAGATAGACTGAGTCCTTTGCATAGGGGATTTTAGCAACCCTAATAGAAAACACTGAACGCGATGAACTTCCTTTCGTACCTCAGCAAGACCTAGATTCGGGATGCGCCGCTATCACCAACCGAACCTGTGTGAGTCCCTTTCCTTACAGTGCCATGCGGCCGAACCGAGGCAATAAACCCGTGCTCCGGGCCCCCAAAACCCAGACCCAAAGCCTGGAAGAAAGAGAATCCAGAAAATTTTGATGGAACTGAGCTAGGCTGTTTCTGTGGGCTCATAGCTACTAGCCAGAATGGAAGTGCCCTTCTTCGGATTCTGTTAGGAGTCTAGCTCCAAGACTGCTCCGCGAGAACTTTTCGAGATAGCATGCACGGACAACATCATCAAGGGAAGCGGAAGTCATGAAGCAAAATTTTGCAAGTCTGCATGACCCTGCCTTGAATCTTTACACCGAAGCTCCTTGCCTTGAGGAATCCTTGCGTGGAGAAGTTTCAATCCCAAGCATGCAACCAAGTCACTTCCGGCCTGAGATGCAGGTGGAAGCTACTTCGAACTCAAGTTTCAGCTTTAGGGTTTACGTTGCAGGGTTGAATGCCCCCAATCCGGCCGGAGCAGCTGCCTATTTCCCAGAAGTTTGCTCTACGAACCTGCCCTACGTCCTCACTGCAAGTTTCAGGAGACATGTTCGATGCCTCTACCGCAAGCAGCCAAGGAGGAGAAATCGGACGGGTGGTGTTCAGGCTTGAGGCTGGGACGGAGCCTTCAATGTGCACGGGACGTCCTTTGCGTACTACGCCTTTCACTACTTGAAAACATGAATCTGGTCATCTGACCCTTCGGATGCCCTGGGAAAGCCGCAAGCAGCAGTCAAGCAAGCCTTCCCAAGACCAGCCAAATGTCAGCCGATGCTTGCACATAAAAGGGGAAGAGGTTAGAGATGTAACTGGCAGTTGCAGAAAAGCCAGGGCCTTTGCCAAAAGCTCTAAATCCTGGTAGGACCCAGCCATAGACCCAAACCCTATAAGTGTTAAGGGAAGGTGGAGGCAGAGGAGCAACAGCTTCAGCCAGCAGTGAGGTTACGCAGCAACGTCGTGGGATGTCGTGGGGCTTCGACATGCGGCTTTTTAGCTTTGGAGTCAATCGGACCTAGCATTTACTTCGAGAGCTTGGGGGTCCAGGGACATGTCCCCCTTGCAGCCCAGTGGCTCGTCGCTCATTCCTGGCAAACGTGGAAGGCGAGGTATGGGTATACAGTCAAATCCGCCCTAACTACCAAGGCAGAAAAACGTAAAGATCACAAAAAAGCCTCTAGCACCAACACCCTAAACAATCTTTTGTTTACATAAACAGAGACCAAAACTGCCCAGTTTCAAATCACAACGATGCGAACCATCCTCAACCACTCAATCTTGAGCCCCAAACGCTCAAGATCCTCAGCCCTAGAATCCAGATGCCTAAACCACAAACCTGAACATCCACCCCACAACACTAAACACACCAAACAAGCCCTTGAATCCAGCAGAAGCCGTAACACGCCCAAATTCAAGCCTTCATCATCCATCTCGAGGTCGCCGAACAAACGCCGATCCTGTGCGGCTTACGGGAATGAACGAGTATCCACGTAGCGTTCTACTTCAGGCTTGAGTCATGGGGTGTATCCTTCGATGTGCTTTATCGACGAATCTACCGACCTACGCGTATGCAGGCAGGTAGAGTCGAAACCCATGAATCCTCAGCGCCGAAACCCTGACTCCAACAACCTAGAACTCCAAACCTGGGGACCCCAAACACGAATCCGCATCATTCAAAGCGACAATCATGAACACATACCTATGCAGATCACAGCTCCTCAAGCCCTTTGCACGCCGTTCAGGGTTGACAGTATCCCTTATCGTCCCCATAAGGCGCTAATAAAACATGATATAGGGGCCTGAATTTCTTTTGCTTCTAGCAAGGAAGCCCCAAAATAGTATAGGTAGTTATTTAAGGCCCCTACATTACCCTAACACCGATTCCAAGCATAAAGGCCGTCATGCTACAGAGCTTAGAGCCTCGCAGGTGCCTTCCTGACGTGCGTGTTTGGGGCTAGGATGCCTGAAGCCTAAACCGCCCCCCGCCCTACACCCTGCACTATAGGGGGCTTAGTGGTTGGAATGGGAATGTTAGACTGTAGGGGGGTATTGTTGCTGATTCCCAAACCCTGTATCTTGAACTCCGTGAATCACTGGGCCCTGCTGGCTCAGCTGATGCACGACTGCAGCAAGTCAGGGCTCTGGGTCGTTCATGGCTTCGGGGAGGTTCGGGGTCTTGTTGGTTTGCAGAGTTTTTTTTGAAGCGCCTTTTCCCTCAGATATTCGCGTCCGGAATTCCTGTTAAGCAGAAAGTGCTTAGGGAACCAGGCATTCCACAAACACCGAAGATCTAGGTCTGCAGATTCTTGGGTTCAGGATTGTGCATGATCGTATATTTCGGCAAAGCATCTGCATCTAAGCAATCTAAGCAAACCCTCATCGAAGCCTCAACCGATTTATAGATTTGCCTGAAGCCTTACAATTCATGAGAACACAAGCTGAACCACCTAGTTGCAAAAACGACATCCCAAAGCTGCCTCCTCGTCAGACTCGTCAACCTCAGTGGCTGGCAGGTCAGGTCTCTCTTTCGTCTTAGACCCAGAGCTCGCCTTCAGAGCGTTCTTCAAGAAGTGGAGGACAGCATGAACAACTCCTATGCGTATTGCTGTTGTAGAAACTGTAAAAGTGCCCTTCCCACGAGCGTTGTCGCTTCGATGAATATCATGCTATTGCCGTGACAGTTACATGCGACGGAGCAAGATGCGATGATGATGCTTGAAAACTTTCTTTCTTGCTCCTACTTGTTAAATCACATGCCATTGCCGTCTGGTGGCAATCTCCTCGTCGTCGGTGACGTCCTCCTCCTCAGCCTCCTGCAGGCGTGGCTGTGTGCTGGCGTTCTTTGCCCTGAAGACACATCGCAGCAAGACCTAGATATCTGCAACAGGAGATATCAGGTAACTGTAAGATGCCTGAAACCCTACACCGAAAGCCCTGAACTTTCCACAGCCCTCAAACTCTGAGCCCTCAGCTGTAAGTCGAAACCTCTGAAACCAAGAATGCCATCTTCAAGACTTGGACCGATGTACTCGAGGTATCATTGCTACTACCAGCACCGGTGGTCAGCATAGAAGCGAGTCAAGCTAATCAGAGATATTGTGTCACTAACGATGTAGTTGCTGGTTGATGATTCTGGCTGTATAGATCTCGCATTTCGATAGGACTATTCCAACTCTGAGAGAAAGGAGTAAGCAAGGGTCTACGTTGAACCTACAGCCATTGTAAAACCTCATGAAAGCCACGACCACGCTGCAAGGCGTAGTAGTGGCTAGTGGTAGTGGTTGTGCTAGTGGTAGCAGTATATCCCAGAGTGAAGCCCAACTTAGACCCTGCAACACTAACCAGAATGTATTCAAGGGAACCCTCCCGGTGGCAGCTGGCAGCTCCGCCCTCCGAGGCTGGTCAGACCCTCATATAGTACCCCTAAGTAGTAGGATCCTTATTCTAAGGAGCCCAAAATAAGGTATCCCTTACTTCCGGAACTTCTAGGCTTGGAAAGGCAACACAACCAAACCTTTTGCGGGCCCGACGACAGACATGTTGAACTCGACCAGACCAACACGAAATCACATGACATGTACCCCTGAAAAGCCCAAGCCTGAACAGCATTTTATCGCAAGCTGAGCGCCCTTGAGATGTATGAACACCACACTTCAAGAACTTGAGCCACAAAAGCGATAAAAAAACTGGACCGTGGCACTTGCCGTGCTACTGAAGATGGCTGATGACCAAGCTGTTGCATCGCTCATGTTGTAAATGTCTTGGTTGGCTTCCGTTTTCTATAGCCTGGTGCTGCTCCTGGTCTTGCTGGTGCCGATTGCAAGTCCTTGTCTTGCTTCTTCTAAGTTCTTCACGCTGCTCTTTGCAGCTGGCGATATGAGAATCGTTTGGAGTGCCTCCTCGTCATACTCACCAAAGTCGAGGCCGAAAGCACTTTCCATACGCCTTCCAGGGTTCTTGCGATTTGGAAGGTGCTTAGACTTCAAGGTTATCGGCGGATGGCAATTCCACGCCTGAAGCTGAAGCCCTGATCTCCGGATCTAACGCAGGCCGGCCGAGTTTGCGAAATGATGATGATGTCGAGATGAGCTCCTAGACCTCCAGCCCTACATAAACCCAGTCTACATCCTGAAAGGCGCAGAGTCATAAAGCTTTTGCGAACGCAGCAGGGAAGCCAAGGTCCCATCGGATCTCGAACAATGCCCCAGAGGTTCGGAACCGGTTTGGCAGATGCCTCACATCAGCACGCCCTCCGCACACCCCTAGTTCGTAAACCCGGGCTGCAATAAATCGTCTGAAGACTCATCACAAGATTCATGCAAAACTCTATCTGGCGCACGGAGAAGGCAGACAGACAAATGGATGGATGAAGAGATGGATAGGCCGATGGCTGGACACGTGCATGTTTATGTAGATGCCCCGGCTAGATAGGCAGATGCAGCTACAAATAGATGCATAGAATCTTACCCCAAGGAGGACCGTGGCAGGAAGCAAAGAACAGAACCGGCAACCTCTAGAGTCTGGGTCAACCCGTACGGATGAAACCCATGCATGGATTCACGCACAGATTCATGCATGGGTTCATTTGATTTACGTGTCCTCATGCCTTGTCTTATACCCTTAAACCAAAAGGCATAGATGTCCACGTATATGTTTACAGACAGACAGACAGACAAACGGACGGACGGACAGACAGACAGACACACACCCACACACTTCCACAGCCTACTGTTTTGAGGCTTTGAATCCTTGCATCCACCCATCCACCCGACCCACCAACCCACACCCGCCATGCATGCATGCATGCATGCATGCATGCATGCATGCATCCATCCATCCATCCATCCATCCATCCATCCATCCATCCATCCATCCATCCATCAGTACGTGCAACTGTTAACATGACCATGAACAGCATACATACGACCAGAAACAAACCCGACAAGAACGCAGCTAAATGAAGCACAAGTTTGCAAATGATAGCTACTGCATTCAAAGCTGCCGGCCCATCCGTGCCTCAACTCTGCTTCCTCCCGAGCTTTCTTGGCCGCCGCGCGCTTCTTGGCATAATCGGCGAACCTTCTTGGAACACTTAGGGCTTGGAGAGTTCTCTCCGACATAGTACCACCTAAACTATCCCTTGTATTACCCCGATAGTTCCCCTGGTGGTGCCCCGACAAATAAACTGAACCTTGAAATGCCTCGGGCCGTATCTGGGTTCACATGAGGGACCTGCCAGGATACCTATAAAGGGCTCCTATAGGGATTCCAAGGGTTGCTTCGCAATTCAAAGCAGCATCCTCAGGCATTGAACACGTCTTCCCAACACCGGAAAACTTCGCCACCGAAACTCGCGCCGTCTTGGCCATTCATCTGGGAAAATGGAAGTTCCAAGAGGATCAGTTTGGTCCGAGCGAAGGGCCGCAAACAGAGAACGAACGACCAGGGCTGAGTGAGCAGGAAGCTAGCTCGAGCGGTTTGAAAAGCTTTCGGCCCTTCTCAGCCGTTTGCTGCTCTGGTATCTTGCTCCTTCTCAAATGCTCAAAGCCCTGTCAATCGGCTTGCTCCTTTTTCCTCAAATGCATTAGTCCCCTTATGCGGCGGGTTTGCTCTCTTCCCAAACGCCCTAGTCCTTTTCACGAGCGATTTGTACAAGTTTCTCAAACGCTCTAGTTCGCTCCGCTTTCTCAAAGACTGGGTATTTGCCTGTTCTCAAGTCCCTTCCGAACGGTTTGCACCCTCTTTGTCACAAGCCCTGTCCGCCTTTTAGTGTTGTGCTCCTCCTGTTTCTCGATAGAGGTAATACCTTTCCGGTTTGCTTGCTTTAATCCTATTGAAGCGGTTTGCTGATCTTAAATGCGCTAGTCAGTGTCGAGCTGTGCCGCTCTGGTCCCTTTCGATCGGCCTGCTCCGTTTCCTGAAATACTCTAGTCTCTTTCAAGCGGTTCGCCCCTTGCTTTAGAAGTTCTGTGTCCTTGTCGAGCACTCCTAGCCAGTCCCCTAAACCCTAAACCCAAGAGGCCCGAAGCGTTTAGTCTTCCAGGGCCAGCGAGCCTTCCTTTCAGCCGGCGTGTGAAGCGGTAGATGCCCAGGGCAGCGGTGAACATGGCGCCGGGATCAGGTGGCCCTTCTCTTGGGATTCGGGTTTAGGGTTCAGGGTGGTGTTTAAGGCTCGACTGGCCGGGTGGTAAGCTATAGGTTTCGAACGTGGCGTTGAGGCGCTTAGGCTTGGTTGCTCTGCCTACCTGTGAATTCTCAGCTTGCGGGCTGAAGTTGTGAGCGAGGGTTGGGTTGTGTGTGTGTGTGTGTGTGTGCGGGCTGGCATGCTTCTCGGGGGTCTGGACAGCTATGTGTTGCCTATGCGACGATGATGCCCGCGATGACGGGGCTGTTAAGGGGCCATAGCCCCAGTCTGTTGATCATTGCTAGCTCGGGTAACAAACTTTGGAAGCCCTTGCACAGGAAGGATGAGGAGTTATAAGCTGTGCGTGGGTATGGCATGAGCCGGGGGAAAGGAAAGGTGGACCCGTGTGGCTTGGGGTTGAAGGGCTTAGGTCTTGGGGCTTCGGGGTAATTGAAATGAACCCTCTTTTTGACAGAACCGCGCCGGCATCCGAGCAAGAATCGAGGGGCTTGTGTCGGCTTCCGGAGTAAAGGCTTGGGTTTCCAGGGCGAAGATTCTTGAACAACCTCGACAGAACCGCCCTTGCAGCTCGAACTCTGAAATGAAACCCCAAAGCCACGAAAAGTGTCCAAGTTCCTTGATTCGCGACACTAGTTGTAGCAAACTTATCTACAGTCAGTTAGCTTATGTTGGCGATGATTGCATTTGCAGAACCCCTAATGTATATCCCGCATGCCCAGGACCCTCTGAACGCCGCTTCTACCGCCAAAAGTAGAATTTACAGTTCAGGCGCAAAGCCCCTAAATCCAGCACTCTGTTGTCTAGTATGCTAGATAGCGAGGAAAGAACAGGAACACCGTACGCGCTTCAGCCGGAATCCAAACATAAACCTTGGCCAAAACTCACTTCCCTAGACCTACAGCTGCTTCTACCAAAGCAAACAAGAATCCGAGGTCCTGATGCCAATGCCGGCACTAGTCATCCTTCGGTTTCCAACTTTGTGCGGTTTAATGGTAAGCCCTGAGCCTCGAACCCTGAAGCTTCATGGTTCATGGCAAAGAGGCACACCCTGACAGTTAGAATAAGGGTTTAGGGCATGTTGTAGCCTAAATGCTACACTATCATTCCATGGGGAGTATGAGGCGACAGTGTTACAAGGAGTTTCACGTGTCCGATTCCAACAGGGTTTTTTTGCAATAGTGTCTGACGGCTTATGATTATGGCTTGCAGGTCCATTTTGCCACACGTCTGCAACTCCGCGCTGCTGCTAGCAAGTGATTACGCTTGCAACTGGCGTGCCGCAGGGTAGGGGCGACTAAAGGATCTCTTTGAATTGGGTTTTGCCAAGCTTTTGGGGTAGATGTTCACTACAAGGACCCCGAAATAAGGTGCCTAAATCCTCAACTCTACAAGTCCCCAAATTGCAAGCTTGTAGACACGGCGTAGAAACGATTAGAGGTCCTTCGTGGCTGTGGGGCGGAATTATGGAAATCTTGTACCCTCGCTGTCTTCTTAAACCTAGCATCGGAGGACGTCGATGTTGTGGAATTCAATCCTTTCCAGGGTTATAGGCTCCTGTAGGGCCATTGTACTGCTGTGTGGTGTTGTTCTAGCAACTTGTAGGTCATTACAAGCCGTTAAGGAGGGAGTCGGGAGTCGGGGGCACACACTCTTCGCACACTAGGCCTTCAAGGCAAGCTGTCTAGGTTCACCGGGCTCTCCTAGTTCGTCGCGCGCCGGCGTAGTCAATCAGATTTGTAACCCCCCGTAACTGAGGCAGTAGGGATGATGAGTCTTGGTTCACGGTACCGCTGGTTTCCCCGGTGGAAGAATGCTTGAACAAAGGCTCCAAAGGTTGCATCTGGATTCTGGATTTCGATTTCTGCAACCAGAACGTGAGCCGCATAACATGAACCCGTCTCTGGACCCCGCATTAATCCGACAACGAGGAATCCAAATCCAGCCCTAAATCCCACTCCCGAAGCCTTTTCACCGAAATTCGTAGCACCAACATGCAAAAAGCATATAGAACGATTGTTCAGAGATGAATCTAGCCTAATTGTATGTCTTATGTCTGGGTTTGAGGTCTTTCAGTTGACCTAGAGTTCCCTTAGAACCTCTCAAAAGGACTCATCATTCCGTCCACTTTCCGGTGTGCATCCCAAGCCCCAAGACAAGACTCTATGAAACCCAAGATCTGGCCCTTCCTACATGCGAGTTTAGCACAGCTACTCTTAAATTTGATCCCTGTGATGTTTTGATTTGATTGTCAGGTCCTGAGGAAAACCAATCGAGCCCGGCTGGGTCAGTTCGGCTAACATCCGTCGTCTTCGGAGGATGCTCGCAGAGGGGAACCAGGTTGCCCCATGAATGCCATTTAACACGCTCAGGGTTTAGGCGTTCGCTTTTCCGTAAGTTCGGACTCAAGGGTTTAGGGTTCGGGGTTGTCAGATCTCCGTCCCAAGACGCCGCGACCCTGAATCGCAAATCCTGGTCCTAACCGACAATCTGAAGCCCCCCGCGTCCGTCATAGAGCACAGAAAGCCCTGATCCTGAACTCCAACAGCCCCAATCGGTAAACCGGGCAAAATCGATTGAGGGAGCCATGCAGCAACTATTGTAGACTCTGAGCTGTGTTGAGGGCCTAGGATTTAGCACGACGTCCTGAAACACTGCGACCCAGATCATGGCTACCCGAGATGGGCAGATTTTCCGGTTTGGAGTCGGCGGAGTCTCCAGTTCACGTCAGGTCGCAGGTTGTAAACATTCTCACTCACGGTTCCGGGTGGGGAGCATTGTTGAGAGGGGAAGCGGGTGCACAGAAGATTCGGGGGTTTAGGGTTCGACAATCCTAAACATAAGCCGCAAGGCCGTAAGGTTGTTCAGATTTGAGGCTGTCGCTGCCTGTTCCTGCGGCATTCATCGAGGCAACCTGGTCCAAGGATTCGCAAAATACAGCTCTCCCCACACATCAGCACAGTTTCTGGGCTGCATCGCGACATTATTCTACTGAGTTTTTACATGTCTTTCATACTCCTTATGGGCTTCAAGGCTGTGGCTCCGCAGCCTGTGCCCGGCACTCTGGAGCCACGCCCTCCATCAGGGTGATGAAGGATTCTTACCGGCTAATTTTCTACACGTCCATATCCATTGATCACGAAAGCCTCCGAGGACCGCCGCAAGCATAACATGATGTTCCAGCCGAAACCAGTAGGATTGAGGGTTTCCGGTTCAGCAGCTGTGTGAAGCGTTAAGTTCATGATGATGGGCGCCCAGGGAGGATTGATTGGAGGTTTGGTGGGTTCGTCATTTAGGGTCCAGCTAGGCCTTACTGTGGAGTAGCTTGGGTCCCTACACCCTCACCCCAAGGCCTTTTCCCGTGATAGCACATGCCTCTGACCCGTGGTCATGCGTGACGTCGTCGTAGAGCCGAGTATGTACGTCAATGCAAGGCAATGCCTGTGTACATGTGGATGAAAGACTGCGTTCGCACAGCCTTGTTGTAAAGTCTAAGTATCTGATGCGTGGAGTCTCCAACAGCCTCGCATCTCTGGTAATTCCTCGAAATAGGGCTGGAGGCCCTGTGATCGGAATGAGGAATTCCATTTGCCGGGTGCTTGAAACTGCGGTAAGGCTCGTGGTTCGAGCTCACTTCATCGGAAGATCCTGGCTGGTCGCTCGACAAAGTGGGGTGCAGGGAGATTGTGGGGGCACGTAATACAATCACCATGAGAGTTCGGGGGATGCTGGGGTATACCATGTATGTGACGATCATGCGAGGACCGTAAAGTCTTTAGGATTATCTGCCAATGATAGCATGTAAGGCCTATCCCGTCCCGGCCCCTTTGACGGAGGAGTCCGAGGCGTGTCATGGCACTCGTGATATCACTCAGATCGTCATGACTGCAAGGACACCATGAAGTCCCAAACCACAGGTTTAGACCCGTTCCGTCTTTGGGAGCCTAACCTTCTGGGTGAATTGGATCGACTGATGTGTCGGTTGCAAATCTGCCGGCTGAAAAGCCCGGGTTTGGGACTTCGGAGTTTAGTTATTTAGGATGTACCAGGAGTATTGATGAGTCTTATGGTCCCAGAGAAACGTACCACCTTTCAGAAACCATCTTGGCTTCAGCATAACAGTACCATGATGGTGCTCATCGTTTTTTTCCAGTATGGCATTCTTTTGCCCGAAAGCCGGAAGCCTTGATCTCAAAGCTTCAACCCAAAATGCACGGCAACAGCCATGCCCAGGGTCCTTACCACTGCGCATGTTTGGGGGTTGGGGTTTGGGCTCAAGATTTGGAAGACTTCCGAAGATGAAGGACCAAACCAATAAAGATAGAAATAACACTTGTGACTGAAATATCAGCAGTCGTACTCTGAATAACTTCAGCAATCATAAAGGCAATAATCATGCTACGACTGTAAGAACCCACGACTAACAATAGTGATAGTCATGTTACTGATAAGACTAGCGGACTAACGATAATGACAATGACACTGACTATCATCATGGATAGTAACAACATATGATCTTGTTAGATTTGCAGAGCCCTTATGAGAAAGACAAAAAACTAAAGTCTGCCCCGAAGTCTCATGAAGTTCACACAGCCCCTAAACCCTAAACCCTTAAACCCTAAACCCCTAAACTCCTAAACCCCTAAGCCCCTAAACCCTAAACCCCTAAACAGCCCCTGACCTCCAAAGGAAGGCTCTGAATCCTTGTGCCCGAAGCTCAGAAGCTTTCGCTCATCGAGCCTTCACGGCCTGAAGAATCTGGGCCATGGCCTCAGAAAGACGCCGCCAGCGATGATATATAATATATGATATCTGTTATATCTTGTATAATACTTAGTTTATGGTATATAGTATATAGTATAGAGTGTATAAGGAGAAGGGCATCTCGAAGAATATGATTGTGGTGAGTACGTTTTTTCTCGAGAGTTCTGCTCAGGGGTTCAACTTACTCTTGGCGTTTGGCCGCGTATTGATTCGATGATGTTCGAGTGTGGGTATCAAGGAAATTACGAGATGAACAACAACAAGTCAACGAGTTGCATTCTGAGATGTACCAGGCAAGCGTGCAAGTCTAGGAACTTCGAACCTTTTGATTTGTAGCTGTGTGCGAAGAGCAGCTTGGAAGGAGAACAGGATCAGCCCAGTTCTTTGCCAACTGCCCGCAGTTAGGCAAATCTTGACAAGGAATAGCAGGAGACCTTGGCCCGAACTGATCCTTGCTTGAAGGTTCCGACTTCCAGCAGCAGTCCCCATTTATGGGCCTCGGGGGTTAGGATTTCAAGTCTGCTGCGGCTTTTGGCAATATGGGGGCCGTGATGATTAGAATAAAACTTCAGGGTAGATTTCTAGTATAGTTGAACGCAGGAGCCCTTTCTTCTGGGGCAGATTATGCCATAACTCTCACAAGGAACCTGTTACAGGCTTCTATGGTCTCACTTCTTCGTAAACCCTAAACCCCTAAACCCCTAAACCCTAAACCCTAAACCCGAAACCTAAGCCGAGGGGCTTCCTTCAGCTCTGACTGCAAGGCGTTCCCGCCGACCTTGGGCTGAGCCGGCTTCATCGCTTTATAATTTTGGGGGGCCTGACTAAACTTAGAATGGGGTTTTGGGCTCCACTATAGTACAATTATAATAAAGAGCCCTGGGGAAGTATATTGGTAATTTTGTAGGCTTCTATATTGGCTTCAAGTTTGTGGTGGCTGCAACGATCTGAATCCGCTGAGTGTGTAAGTTAAGGCTTACTTGACTTAATTAGGCTTGACCTCTGGCGAAGCATTCTACCCCGTCACCCGAGGTCAGATTTTGTATACGCTGATTTGACTTTCTTTCCTTGTTGAGTCGAGTACTGCAGGATGTGCAGCTCGGAAGGCTAGCAACCAGACTCTGGCTTACTCTTGCGTGTCGTTGAGTCATTGTGCGTCTTGCTAGAGGTCTGAGAACAAATCGCTCGGGCAAGGTATTGTTCAGAAGCCCGTGTTGGTGCGGAGAAGCTAATGACTCAACTGGCCGATTTCGTCTGCCAACTCAAGTCCAGCTCTAGCCTGCGACCAAGAACGCCTGCTGAAAGTGTGATGGCTTGCGCAACTTTGCCTCCCGCTTGCGTTGTGCCGGGATGCGCAGAACATCAAACCAAACGAACCCAGGAATTAAAGGCTTGCCTTGCGTGCATAGCTATAGATCCAACAGCAGTCCTTCGCTGCAACTCTCTGTAAAGCCACGGGGGTGAAGGCACAAAGCGATTACTTCAACTGCCTCAGGTTTTGGAGAATTCGCATCTGGTCGGACTGCCCTGCCAACCCCTCCCGTGAGCAATTTCCAGTGAACGCTGCTCCTTCCACTACTGCTACTGCTGCTGCTGCTGCCACTTCTGCTACCACTGCTACTACTACCACTACCACTACCACTACCACTGCCACTACCCTTCCACTACCACTACCGCTACTACGCTGACGACGGCGACCACCACCACCGCCACACCGCCACCACCGCCACCAGCAGCTCTGCTCCTAGCTCCCTGGAGACAGCACAAGACGAGGTAAGATTCACTGAGATGAGGGCATGCGTGATGACCCACTTCGGCTGAACCGCCTGCGATTCAGCCACAGAATCCTGGAAGCGGAGGTCATGGAAGGGCTACTTAGGACTCCACGAGTTTTACGTTTACTTCTTGGGGCCTGTATGTAGGAGATTAGTGTGATCCTCGTCGAGGGTGCTTGCTAGGTGTTGGAAACTTCTGGTCTTCTATGTGGTTGAAAAAGGTACGTACTCCAGCCGGCAACAGTCTAAATCTGAAGGTCGATCGGAAATGACAGGATCTGACGGTAGAGAAGACCAAAATCGACAAGCTCTGCGTACGCCGTTGTCAGGTCCGTGCAACCTGTGCGGTTCTGGTACTACGCACATCCGAACACCGACCCCGTAAACATCGTAATGCTTATAGAACCTTGCGCCCCTAGTGGGAGGACCGTTTCTGAACAGTGTCATGCCTCAGACCCTAATGTACTCCACTCACCAAAAGGCAAACTCCTCAAATCCCCTTCCCGACAAGATGAGCCTTCTTCACAGCTTTGACCTCATTTGCTCTGGGATCCCGTGCATGACGTCAAGTAACAGTCGAAGCTCGTTGCTTATCCCGGGCTGTATTCAACGACCTTATCATTGTGAGACTTTGAGATTCGCAAGCAAAATGAAATCGATTTTTTCGTCCTTGTGTGGCATCCTGGTGCTTTGCAAGCAAGCCAGATCAAGCAGCAGGACTAGTGACGCACTCGAAGGGGCTTATTAAACATCACCTGCGACTTCCAAATTGGAGACCCTGACTCTTCTCTCTGCCTCCCCTTCCTCCACTGAAGTCTGCAGCAACAAGAACTACTACTACAAGAACCAGTACTACCACTACCACTACCACGACCACCACGACTACGACGATGACGAATGGTCTGATCCAGCAGTATGGCAGCGATTATCGAACTGGCCTTCATGGTGCTGATTCTGCGTTGTATTGACGTCGTCCGTACGACTGAAACGATTTTGAAGGTTGCCATGCTATTCCACATCGCATGTTGCTGTTACTGTCACCTTGCGATAAGCTATTCGATGATGACGATGATGATGATGATGATATGCCACTCACTACTAGTTTTAAGAGGCGGTCCGGGCCGTGCGTTCAGAGACATTTTCAACCGGTCGACCGGGGCACGGGGGGTCGGGGGCTTAATGGCATCCGGTTTAAGATGACAATTTTGGCGTCACTTGCGGTAAGGATGTCTGTTGAAACTTTATTATATTTTCAAGACCCGCCGAAAACGACTAACAAGTCGAACAAGCACCGAGCGAACATGCATTTTTGCAAAAAACATGGCATGAGCTTCTAGTGATTTCGGCACCTGCGAAAGCTCCTCGCCCATGCAAAACGCGCGTTTCGCTTGAGTTTGGGCCACGCCGCCGTGTTGCTCTAACAGCCCCATACCGGTGCCGCTTTTGTTCTTCTTGCTGTCTTGAGCTCTCAGTCCAAGTCACCGTCATCGGAACCGACTTGCTGAAGTCCAGGCCCAGGGGCTTGGCGCTGAAGGTCACCTCCGACGACCCGGAAACTCTGAGCGCTTCTTTTTGCTTTGTTGGTTATTGGGGGGTTTGACGGGCTTTTCGGGGGTGCCTTTGTTTGAGGCTTTGGGAAGGGTGAACCTCAGGGCGGTATAAGAGGTGCCAAGCCTGCATCCGGGCATGTCCAGAACGGGGTTCGGATCCAAGGCTTCTTGGGTCTTTCAGAAGCCCTCGATTTTTTTAGCGGAAGCTCAACCCGAAGCTTCCGGAGGGGCCATGTTGTGCCGTCTTTGTTGCAGTACACGCAAACACGAGTTTCAGACAGAGGGTCCCCTAAATCAACGCTGAATCGTAGCATCCCTGATAAAAGGGACACTAAGCCCTAAGCCAAGCCGGGTACTTTGAAGAACCCCCGTCTGGACCAAGAGTGCTCCAGAAAACTCGGAGTGTCTGGCCAGTAATCCTAGTAGCCATATGGGATTTCTCAAGAGCAAGGGTTAATCTGTTCTGAAGCTTGTGTGGGTAGGGTGGTTGTGGCTCTATAATGAGCGACCTGAAAGGCCATAAACCTCTAAAGCCCACCCCAGCGTTCCGGGCTTTGGCAGTTGCAATGCTCACGCGTGACTCCAACTGCACTTTGCTCTAACATGTGATGTTGCCGTGTTGCATATACATCTATCCCTGCATCCCAGTGCGTGCGTGTGTAATAAATACACGCATACAGCTTTGTTGTGCCGACCATGCTGATTGCAGGTATTGCCAGCACTATGTAATTATTATACCTCTCATCATATTGCAAGTTCTTCTTGTTCACCTCGATATCAGAGTTGTGATCTAGTCTTGCTTTTTCATACTTCTTGGGCGGGGGTGAAGTATGCGCAGCCGCAGCGCTACTCAGAGTGGCAGAGTGTTTCGGAGCTGCAACCTACAAACAAGCTAAAGCCACCAAGTCCTCAAGTAGCTGGCCAAAGGCTGAGGCCAAAGGCTGAAGTCCACACAATGCTGGAGACCCCAACCTCCCTCATAAGCCTCAGATCTGCACTCAGGAGTTACTACAGGCTTCGGGGTGCAGGCTTTGAGGCCCCTCACCGGGAAACATACCCCGGAACGCAGGCCTCCTTGTAAGTGTTGTCCTCAGCTGAGGTCATCCAAACTTGCGGATCGACTCCACCCTCCTCAGTCCTGCAGCCTCAACCCTGGAGTGAGGAGCTGAACTCTAACCCCCAAGCCCAAGCATGGACACAGCACAAGCTGCACCAGTTCATCTATTCCACCCGAAGCTTGAAGTTCACTCTCCGAGCTCTTCACCTCCCTAAACCCTAAACCCTAAAAAGCCAGGGACCTGAAAACAAGCCCAAAAAAGCTACCCGAAGCAAAGGCCAGCCGTTTTATGAAGCCTGGGAGCCCTCAAGCCCACAAACTCCTGTATGCTAATGCTTCCACGTAAACCCTAACAGCCACACACACAAACATATATTCTTATGTATATAATATAAATATATACATATGTCTATATATATATATATGTATATATACATATATATATATATGTATATATATATATATAGATATACATATATATATATATGAGCCCGACACCTTTAGGGTATATTTAGCTAGCCCTTTACATATACAATATAAAACCCCCTAGCTAAATCCTGCATATGTATATTAGACAGTGTGCAGACACAACACCGAAAGGTTTGGGACACGTCTTCGGACATGCTTTAATAGGGAAT
>CAJNDV010029413.1:0-20366 GCA_905221635.1 Symbiodinium sp. CCMP2456 | reverse complement strand
TAATCAAAATAATTCAAATCGGTCTGGGTATTTGAATTATTTTAATTATTTTGGTTCTCGCGCTATCCAAAATAATTAAAATAATTGAAATATTGAAATATCCGGAGGAAACAAGGCGCTAAATATACCCTACTCTCATATATATACATATATATATATATATACACATACACATGTATAAATAATTGATACGTGTCGCCACATCAGCTCGTAAGATTGCTTGGTTTTTCGGGTGATCATTTCTGATGCTTAACCGGTTTCCAGGGGCCCTCCTAATTCAGTCGTAAGCGGCTTGGTTTCTGGCACGTGTTGATGTAGACGAAGATAGAGAAAGGGATGGTTCGTGTCTCGTAAGTGGCTCGTGCCCTTTGCTGGGAGGACGAAGAGGAGGAGAGAGGCGGAGGAGATGTAGCACGAGGAGGATAGGCCCGACCCTTCCTTACCAGTTGCTTACCAGTTGTTTACCAGCTGCTTACGAAGCTTGATCTTACCTCGTACTCCTATCGCACTCTTTCGACTGAGGCACTGCTGAACACGACATAAGACAATGGCCCGAAAGTTGCTGGCACCAATCTGGTCCCTTGCCAAAACCGTACAAAACCCTTCCATGCCAACCCAAGGATCCGGAGTCAAGAAGGTGAAGACCACGCCAGGCGCGGGAGCCGGTACTTTTGGCTCCTCCTCCACGACCTGACGAGGGTGACTGGGCGCGTACGGGTGTCTCGTTTAATCCTTGTCCCTGGGCAGAGGGAGCTCCAACTAAACCGCTGTAGGAGTCTCAAGGACCTTAGAAATATACCCCAAGAGGCCCCGAAACCTCCCAAACCCGAAACCCTAGACACAACCCAGAAGCGGCCCTTAAGTGCCCGAGCCTTAGCCTTGGGAGGTTCCGCCACCGCCACGGCGGCGGCTGGGGGAACTTCTTCCACCACACCCTCGGTCCTCGGTTCGTTTGTGGGATTCTTCACACTTGGGGAGATTTAATACGAACTTTCGGGGAAGGGGGGAGAGTTAAGATGTTTTTTCTGGGTTTCTTTGGCTTCGGGTTTCGGAGTATCCTGGGACGAACCGCCGACTTCTTTCTGTGATTGTTGTAGAGGAGACCACGCATCGAAGCAGTGAACAGAGCTGAGTAAGTCAGAACCCCCCAAGATCTTCAAGCTTGAGTTAAGACGGCTTTGTAGGCTGCCCGTATAGATGGGGTCGGACCCGTTTCCGAAATAGCCACCCCTCAACAGGAACCCAAACTTCACAGAACCCCACATCATGCGTGCCAGGGAGGTGCACGGCCTTTTGGATCTCTGACTTTTTCTCCGCAGCATAGATACGAGCACGAGGTCATCGTTCAGGGCTTTCAGGATTAAGCCGTCAGGGTTCTCTGGCTCAGGGTTGTAATGGTCCTTATTATATTCGGTTCAGCCTAGATCGTGCCCCGCTGGATATTTTGCGAGCAAGCTCGAGCAAACCAGCCTGAGCCCGCAAGCCTTATCTTGCCCCCGTTCTAGATGAGTTTTAGGGATTCAGGCGAGAAGGTCATCTCCAAACCCTCAACCCGCATTTTCTGAGACAGCCCTTGCGAAGCTCAAGCCTCAAAACCACAAAGCCAAAGCCCCAAAAGCCCCGACCTGAACATTAAACTCTGAACGCTGCAGTCTCAATTCCGATTCAGGCCCTCGGAGCCTAATCGAAGTGATATAGCTTGTTTTGGGGCCAGTTATACTATAACTATGATAAGGGACCCCCAACATAGTATTTAGGCCCCTACATTACGCCCCACAGACCCTGAAGTCACCGCTGGTTTGCCGTTGCAGCAGAGGCACTCCGCGGCGCAGCAAGTGCAGAAAGCCCTTTGTTAGGGCGTGATGCTTCAAAGCGTTCAGGGTTCACGGGGTTAGAGTTTAAGGAGCCTACCCTAAACCCTAAACCCTGAACCAACCTGATGTAGGGGCCTTAATAATCAGAACAGGGTTTTGGGGTATATTCTACTATAAATATAACAAGGAACCCCTAGAATAATATAGGTAGTAATTTTATAAGGCCCCCTATTGACGCATACGGCTTGAGGGCTTTGCGAAAACTGGGTTTTGTGCCCCAGCGTTTTGAGATCATTGTTTGGGGTGCTGGGCTCTTAGGGCTCGCAGTTTAGAAATCGCGGGTATTGAAAACTTTTCGGGGATTCAGATTGTTGGGGCTTTGCTTTCGGAGCTTGCCGGCTTCAGACTCTGAGGTCTGGGGTTTGGGTTCAGGGCGCTACGCCGGGAGTTTGACTGACAAGCTTTTGCCATAAGTTAGATCTGCATGCGCAGGCGGCTTCGAGAAATGGTTCACACGAAGGCCTTCAGAGTTCACCCTAACGGCCCTAAAGCCGACACCCAAGCCTCAAGCCCTAAACATGCTCGGACTTTGTGCCTGCAGCTGGAAGCGACGCATCCTAGGCTCTAAATTCCCACATCCCACATCTTAAGTCCTCATCCTTGAACTCTATACTCAAAAAAGCGAACACCCTGCTTGTAGGGGTTGCTCAGGGGCAAAGCCAACTCTTCGAGTCGTTTTAAGTTCTTTGGTACTTTCTTCACTGCGGACCTTCTATGCGAGTTCCCCGTATTCGAGGCCGAGATCCTGAAAATGCGCCCCAAACTCTATGTCAGGGCTCGCCAAAAGCTAGCTATTGAGATATGGGTTTGTCGTAGTAGTAAGTGTTCGTCAACAGGAGGCTCCTCTTTGGGTATGCCTGTTTGTCTAGGGCCCTGCTAGGGACTCCCTGAGAAGTCTATCACTTGAGCCCCTGTGTATTTCACACCAGGCAGCATGACTCCAGAAGCGGAGTCGGGAGTAGAAGCGCGAACAAGCTTGAGCGAACACGCTGCTCGAAAGGTCTGAGATGCCTAAATCCATATGAGCGCATCTCGACTACCAGCTAAACTTGGCAATTTGTAGACAGCAATACTTGCTACATGATAGACAATTTCTTATATGTTAGGTTTTCGATGTTCTACATCACCATATGTTCCATATTCCCTATTCCATAACCTGTATTATAGATCGTATGTTATCTGGTATACAGCCTTTTGTTTCTATGCTCTCGGCAAGGTCAGTTGTAGGAGGGGGCGTCGGCTAAATCGGAAGTAAGCACGAACCACGTGGCTGACACTCCTATGATTTCTGCCGTCACGGCAAGGTTGGGCAATCCCCGGGCGCAGGTCTGAACAAGTATAAGGCTTACAGTTTACGCTGTGGGCTTGAGCTGATTGGGTTTTTGTCCGGCTAGTCATGATCTGATTCGGGGTCCTGCTCAAGACTTTAAAGCCCACACCCTGAACCGGCCACACTCCAATGATCGAGGCCCCCACATAACTTCAGCTCGAGCTGGGAGTCGGGAGTCGTTGGGGCGGAGCTTAAAGCCCGAAATATGAATGTACATCGTCCCTGGTTTACTACGCCTTACCGTTACCCCCATAGACCCTAAATCCTGCCCTCCTCAAATCCCAAAGCTCGGTACTCTGATCCCATTTGACTTAGGTCTTAGCTGTCTCAGCGAATTGAACCCAGCGATTTGAATAGCGTTTTGGGGTATAGGGCATGGTAGAACTATGTGGGACCTGAGGGAATGCTATTGCGATTTATTCAGACCCCTATCTTCTGGGCCTCCTATGTTGAGGGCACATGGAGGCTGGAAGATCTTCAGCCCCTCAAGGGGAGTGCTTCCATAGTAGCCCTTACTGCTTTGAATGGGGGTTGGGGGTATGATACAAAAATACAAGCATTTAGTGACGATGAGGCAGATTATTCCAGCGCGGAGCATCGATTTTGTCACACCTTCGTGTGGATCTTGGTCAGCTATGGGCCTTCATTTGGGCATTTGACACCTTTGACGTCGTTTGAAAATTTGTCATCGCAGTGTGTGTGATCGAAGGTTGAGGCAGTTGAGAAATGGCGGAAGAGGACTGGAATTGAAACTGAAGGTGGACATGACAAAGCGCTATGCTGAAGCGCATAGACACAACCGGACCCAACCAAAGCTAGTCAGACATTTCTCGAAGCCGCCATACCACTCAGCCCCACCACACATCGATCGCCTGAATCGAGCTCCCTCTGCATGTTGCGGATTCGGTTCATGCTATAATCTTAAAGTTCAGGGCTTCAAGGCTGCGCCATCCCTCTCAAGAACTTCGATGAGCCTCTTTGCACGACACGGACCCAAACTTTGGCAATCCTGTCGCTTTCCAACTTACGACGGCCAACATCCAAAAAGAGAAATTTCCACGCTTAAATGCTGATGTTTTGGGAGCCTTTTGAGAGAATACTAACTGGTCACGTAGAAGGCGTGACTGCAAAAAGGGATGCTTGCAAAACGGGCAAGCATAGAAGTCCGTGGCAGCGCGGGAAGCGGGAGGATGCCAATCCTATCTCGAGTGTATACGCTCCGGCCATCACAAACTCACTGCACGAAGAACCTCTGCCAAAACCCCTGAGCCCCACACTTTAAACACAACCCCTATACGCCGGTTCACCTAGGAAAACGGCCTCGGTGAATGATCATATTCACAATCATCGCTAGACCGGTGTGCAGTGGCGTAGGGTCCTGGGCCTAGAACCCTACACAAGCATGACGATCTTCTAGTGAAGCATGCTCTGCCTCGCACGACCTACGTGTCTAAGGTTCTTGTTTATGAAACCCCTCGTCACCTTTGGGAGGTGGTTTTGCTTACAGCATGCTATGATGTATGATTTTGCCTTAACTTACACCCAAAACTGAGCATAATGGCGAGCAGGTCTAAGCAGGACAATTACTGCCGATCCTTGGTCCCGCTTCACTTGGCGCACGCCGCTTGTGCTCTAATGCTCACTGCTGAGGCAAGTCCTTGCAGTCCATGCACTTTGAGGGCTATCGGGACATTGTATCTCTTCGGTCAGTATGCACCTTTCGACACAAGCTATGGTGGTGGTTGCGCTCGTTGACACGCGGCAGTCTCTGCTGCGGTCATACGGCGTAGGTTCCCCAAGTCCGTGCCTTCTACCAAAGACCCTGGTGCGCTTTGCAAGAGAGACTCCAGTCATGGAGGGAGTACTGTGCCATGCTGTGCTCTGCAATGAAACCTTACGAACAACGCAGCACCGACACCTTCTGCTACCAAAGCCCAACCCCTTGAATCCCAAATCCCGGGCACACTCGAAAGTCCAAAGCCCACACACGCCGTGACGCATTGAAAGCAATTGCTTCTCTGGCCATGTATGCCCTTTCATCCTCAGGGGTCCTAAGGTGGATGGAGGTTGCGGCCAGTGGTCTGAGAGGTTGTGATCGTAAGACTCCCTCCCCACCCTATGGGCTTTAAATTCGAAACGCCTGGAAGCCCATTGGAGCGACAAACCAAGCGTGGGCTACAGAAGTTGGTGTTCTGGGTTCAGGATCCGAAACAACCGGATCGACACTCGAGCGCCATGAACCGATATCAATCTTGCAAAATTCAACCTCCCTTCCTTATAGCCATGAACCAGACACCCACTGCCCAAAGAGAACAACAGCCGCCAGTCCTTCACTTCTTGCCTTGGCTATCCAGCAGTTTTGAGATGCTTGCTTGAGTGACTGCTTCGAGGTTCGGTCTCGGGGCTCGGTACTCATCCATTCTTTGTTCTTACAAGGGCGAGCCGAACCGGAAACTTGCATCCCTTTGCCCGAATATGAGCAGCGGATATCCAAACCCTGCTCAACGGTAAATCCTAGACACGATCCTGAGACTCCGAAGCCATACACTCTAACCCCCCTCCGCCCGAAACACCCCCAAGAAACACGCGCAAGCACACGCAGCCCCCTGAAGAAAGTTGCCGTAGCTGAAGCTTCGATCCGGTTTAGCGTTTTTCAGCTTGAGGGACTAAGGGCTCAATTGCCCCAGGTTTCCCCTCTAAGTTCCGGTTTAAATACAGTTGGAGCTACAGGACCCCAGTTGCCAAAACCACGTTGAACAGGGGCATGGGATATAACCCTAAACCCTAAACCCTAAACCCTAAACCAAGGCATGGAGGCCCAGGAATTCGAACAAGGTCGTGGCTGCGTTGAAACGTACTACGTGGGACAGGGTTAGCAGGATGCCATGGAACGGAAACAATATTTCTAGTCTAATGTGAAGCCGCGTGTCAAAAATACTAACCCTTAAGCCCCAAACTCCAAAACCCTTAACACCCAACACCTGTGTGGTCTGGGTGCAAGATGATCTTCATGGCATCCCTCAACTCCTCCGGCAGCGGCTTGCGCTGGACCTGGCAAGCTCAAAGCACTTGCCCCTTCCCAGGCTTACCGGGCTTACCGATAGGGTTACGAATAGGGCTGCTAGCGATGCCATCAGAGAGTGGACCTCTTTTCTAAGGTTTAGGGCTAGGTCTGTTCGGGGCTCTGGGGTTTGGGGATTTCGGGATGTCTTGTATCGGTATTGTCTCTTGATTCTCGAAACTCTACTACATTTTTTCAACGGCGGCCAGCAACCAACAGCACAAAAGGAAGGCGCCACAACATCCAACGCGAGGTCACAAGTCACCGTCCAAACTGTACATGAAGACCTGACCATGCGCCTCAATCGGATAAGGCTGCATAGTCTTTGGAGAGGTGGGAACAGGAAGGACAGGGCCCTAAGTATGTGGAACAGTCTGGTGGGACGTAGTCTATTGTGTAAACAGGAATAAACCAGAGGGAGTCATATTTATTCTTGTCCCAGTCGCCGTCTCCAGCTTGAAGCCTACTGGGGTTACTATAACGGTTACGACAAGGGTACTGTAAGTGTTACTACAAGGGTACTTTAGGGCTGCCACAAGTGTTATTCTACCCTTTAGACAGCGGAAGCTAAGACGAGACTCGGCTTCCAGATCGACTTGGTGAAGCGCTCATACGCTGGAAATGGCAGCAAAATAAGATGTTCGCACTGTGGAAAGGAAGGTAGTGCGGTCACCATACGGCGTTACGGGTATCACAATGCCCAGAAACAATTGACTCACGCTGCAAGGTAAACCCTAACATCAAACCCCAGACTCCTGCATTCTCAGGATCTTTCCAAGGTTCCGGCATGTGTGATGATCCACTTGGGCTGGATTTGGAGCTGGTCTGCAAAGGAATCCTTGCCATGGAGATTCTGGGTTTGGGGTATCGGGTTTTGGGTTTATGAGCACGGTGTCAAGGGTTTCGGGTTTAGGGTCAAACCCAGACCTCTTGTCGGGGATCCCTGAGTACTTCCTCAATTTGGGGTCCCGTCTCTGGGACCAGCGCTGGAAACCATCAACAGCTTACAGAGAGGGGCCCTTCATCGCGAATTTGAATGGGGTTTTGGGGTAGAGTATGCGTGAAGTATAGGTGCACGATAAGAGGATACTGCTCCTTTATGATTCCGACCCCCTATATCAAGCCCTCAGCCCTGAAACCTGACATCCGCAAGGCTCAGGTCATCACCTCATCGCACCACGCCCCGAGGAAGCCTCGGACCCCCTCACCGGAACAAGGCACGCACACGAACGCCTCTGACGCCTTCCTACACCGCAATAAATACAGAAGGCTGCACATCGTGACTGTGGTCCTACTCCTACTATACATCAGGGCTTTTGAGGAACAGTACTCCCGCCTATACAGGCACGTAGATCAGCCCTCCAAAGAAGCTGCAGCACAAAGTCCTGAACCTAAAGCCTAAACCCGAAACCCTTGAAACCAAATCCTAGACCCTCAACCTCGAACCTAAACCCTAAACCTCGAACCTGCAGCCGGTCCTTCTTCACCGCTTTCACGGTCATGGGCACCGCTTTGCTGAAATCCAAACCCAATGGCTTCGCCTTGAACGTAACCTGGATCAAGGCAGAGTGCAGTTCTTCCAGCGACTCCCAGACCCCGCGCTGAGGCACAAAATTATGCCTATTACCGCGCGCGCGCGCCCACAAACAATGCCCCGTATGCAGGCGCGTTTTCGTGGAGGTGCAGAAAAGTGTGGCAGGTAGCAGGGACTTTGGATGTCTTGGCACCACTTGCCGTGAAGATAACCAAAACGGTGTTTTTGACTCCTGGCCCAGCAGATGCCACCACCTAGAGACGGAACTATAGCCCGTGCAGATGCTGAGTTCGGACTGTGCCGGGGTTTCCGAAACCAGTCAAGCTCGCTGCGCGTTTGTGCGCTTGCACATGCTGGTTGTTGTTTTGGCAGTATCACTCACTATCTGGTCACTCTCATTCAGTATCAGACTACTGTTGCTATCTCTTCACTCATCTGCCTAAGTCATGATTAGAACTGCTGCATGGTTCTTGGAGTTTGGAGGATTTCGGGATGTACAAAGACCGGGAAGGAATGGAAATGAATGGAACGGAAACCACTCAGGCTCCGCTGTTGCACTTGTGAAGGGATCCAAGCACCCTTAGAGCCCTCAACCGTCCCCAAGCAATCATTCTTGCTCCAAGGGAGACTACAAGCCAGGGATAGCCGGCATACCCGTGTGTTGAGGGCTTCGGCTATTTTGCAGGTTTCGGAGTTTTTGCCGCTTTCTGCTTTGGAGACGTTAGAGTTCGGGACGTGGTATCCTCTGAACTTCAACCGTAAACAACCCTAAACCCTACCACTCTAATCCGAATCCTAGCCCTAGACTCAGACCCTGGAACAGCGTGCCTCCCTCGAAGTGTTGTCCGGGAGCTGAAAAGTGAAGACCACTCCCTCTGCCACCGGCGTCTCGACGATGGCCTGCTGAGGCGTTGTTGAGCAGATCAGGCAAGACCACTAGTGGACTTCGTGGTGGTGGTGGTGGTGGTGGTGGTGGTGGTCGAAACATCAATGGTCGCAGCAGGATTACAAGTTGGGAACGTGCTGGCAGGAGAAGGACAAGAAGAAGAGAGCAGAGGTAACAGCGGCACCCAAGCTGATACCACATCTAATCAGGAATACAGTCCTAGTCATGCTCTTCGTTTGCGTCTTCATAACTTTCATTGATAATAGACCTTTCGATGCCAAAGAAGACACTGTTTACGGCACCGCAGAATCCAAGAAAAGCTTTGCGGAAGACATTGATGTTGTAGTAAACTTCTTGTAGAAACTCGGAATCAACACTGAGATAACGATTCTGCCCCATAAACTAACAAACCAGCCACATTCAGACAGCCGGGTGGGAGTGCTGTAAAGTTGACCCTTTCCCTTTGCTTGCGCACTCCTACGATGATGTCGCTTCCGTATGCTAGCTAGCTCCTCTAACCAGTCTTCTCCATCAGCCAGACTTGTGACTTGGACGATGGCTCTACTGATAAATGCAGTCCAAGCATGCATGCTACACTCGATATCATCGTTACTGTCCGCACTAGTAGTCTCGATGTTCTTCCTTTCAGGACGACCAGCTCTGCCGCTGAGCTGGTCTACTTGACAGCAGATGGTTCCGGTGAGCCCTGAGAAAGCCTGTGCCTTGCAACAGAGGAGTGCTCCTGCATGGTGTAGACGGAGAGCACAACACAAGGAAATTTGACACTTCGCGGCGACAAAGGCATACCCGTGCGCAAAATAAAACGGGCTTTGGTAGTGGCGGCATTGCAGTGATAGCCGGGTTTGCTGCGACATATTGACATGCACCACCTTGTCACAATAACAACCGCCACAAAGAGACTGGTACGTACTGTTCCTATCGTCCATGTCCGTATGGAGCCCTGTACATCTCCATCTCTCTATCTGCGCCTGCGCAGGTCTCTCTTTCTCGGCGGGCTCTGTGGAGACAGGTATGGGGGTGACCTCCTCGAACACGGTCTCGGACCTTGTTTGGGAAGCTTGGGGCTGCAGCCTCTGCTTATGACGCCGGGGGCTTATTGGATTTAGGGTTTAAGGTGTTTGGCTCTAGGGCCGAAGTGTGGTTTCGATACTCTTGGGCTTCAGGATTGAGGCCAGCCGTCTGTGGGCTGCGGCGTAGGCAGGGTGCGCAAGGGCAGGAATTTTGCAAACACTCCCGCGCAAAGGGCCGCTAAAATTCACTAAAGCTCCCTAGAACTACAAAAAATCACAACCCTAGAACCCAGCCCTCGAATCCCCAACTTTGCAGCACGGCATCCCATGCCGTCAGCAAGCGCGAAGCTCTGAAAATGGTATTGCTTGCTTTACACTCCGTCACCTGCCGCTTCGACTTGCTACAGATATGCGTGCTGTACCGGCCAGACTGCAGTTGGGTGGTAATGTTGTGGCTGACACATCCTTAACCAGGAAGTGTGACACACACACACACACACAACCTTTCTGCTCAGCATAAAAGATTAGGCAGTTGACCCTTCATGCTCCTACGGTATGTTGCATCTTGTTTCGGGGTTTGACATAAGCCTGAGCACGGGCTTGCGATGAAAGGAGGATTCTCCTATCCTTCTCTGACTTGTCCCCATCGCACCCGCGCGGCAAACGAAGTTTCATGGACCCTGTAAGCCTGTAGGCATAGACCAGTGCAGGGGGGAGGCTATCCCCAAACCTCAACCCTACAGGACAACCTAGGGTGCAGTTTCTGTTTCAACTTCGGCTTTTAAACTAAACTTTCGCCAAAACCAATTTGCTTTCTGGGTCTCGGAGGCATATTTGGGCAGGAAGCAGCGCAGCTTCTAGGCATCTTAAACCGGGGTTTTTGCACAAATTCATGTTATGATGCAACAGTGCCTACCATGGCATTATCCCAAACACGGGTTCGAGCCATCAGCCGGTCGATCCATCTATCCAAAGATCCAGCTATCTATCTGTCCATCTCTTCACTTCGGGTACGGTTTAGGCCTTGGGCGATTTGACCTTCTACGTCTGCCCGGCTGGCACAGCCTGGCACAGCCGAGGCACTCCGCAGCGCAGCAGGTGAACCTTGCAGAGGCAGTCAAACCCATCAAGAAGTGTACTGAAACTTCGCTTACCTCACACTCTTCCGTGCAACACACAGCCACTGACAGCCCAACCTTCAACCCGTATTGCCTAGACGGAGACCCTGGCCTGAGCACACTTCGTCAAATTAGAACCCAGAGAAGTCGTTGGGCCCGGGCGGCGGGAGCCAGACTACTTCTAGAAGTCCCACGACAATGAGCATGAGGAGAAACGCATCACTTGCGAGAGCGAGGGTGAGCGAGAAACCGAGTCAGAGAGAGAGAGAAACACAAAGGGCAGAGAAAGGAATACACAAGAACGCACGAACACCCACCTACCCACACAACCTGAAACAGCTGCACCGATATCATATTGATCCGGGTTGTAGGGTTTTCTGGCTTGGCTGGTTTAGGGCTGAGGGTGTTGGGTCGGCCCGAACTATCTTCCCAAGTGTTGGGTTGGGCCACCCATTGATTTACCGACCCAAAAAGCAAGTCATTGGACCAAGCCCATGTGGTTTAGGGTTTAGGGTTTAGGGTTTACAATCATGGTCAATGGCCTATGGTGTTAAGCTCCTACACCCTAAACCCTAAACCGCAAGTCAGATCGCTGGGCCCCGGGGGGCGGAATCGTGCTTTGCACATGATGCAGACTGGTTTGCAAGACCAGGGTCCTTAAACCAGTGGCAAAAATAGATCCGTGAACCCTAAACCCTGAACCCTACACCCCCCAAAACCCTAAAGAGTGTCAAGGTTTCCGGTTTGTGCGCCTTAAAGAGTGTTTTGGGGTTGATCGCGCCTCGAACATGACAGCCTGTAGCCCTGAACTCTGCGACCCCAACACCAAATCCTACGACCGAGACCCCAAGTCAGAGCTGGGTGGCATTGCAGCTGAATCTGCGGGCCGCAGGGGATCACGAGCTCGGAAAATGAGGCTAATCTCTCCCAAAGAGCCGCGGGAGCACAGCCAGTATGAGCTGAGGACTTTTCTCACTTGATGATTTGTAGGTTTCGGGCTTCAGGGTTATGTGTTGGGGTTGAGATGTTTAGCGTAAATATGGGAGCTCTTTGGTTTGAGGACGGCGTGTTACGGCGTACAGTTTTTCAATGATTTGGGGTTGTAGGTCCAGGGTTTAGGGCGTAAGGTTTTATGAATTTGAGTTTACAGGTCCCGGGTTTAAAGCTTAAGGCTCAGGGTTATGACGAGATACAATTGTTCCTAGTTGGAGTTCATGTCAGAGTATGGCCTTCCTTATGCGGAAGCGACCCAGGACAGAGTAGAGTGTAGAAGAGCAGCCAAAACCGCAAACTCTCAAATTGAGATGCTTCATAATCCGAACTTCACCTCGTGAAACCCACGAGTGAACCCCAACGCCCTGAGTAAACCCCAACAAATCAAAACATTCAGTTCCCATTGAGAGCCTGTGAAGTTTGAAAATTAAACATCCTTCCGCTGCAACACTCAAACCTGCCGGCACTTCCCCGAACTTACGTGGAGTTCTGAAGCAGCTCTCTTCTGAGAAACTACCGTCTCGGCTGGATCCGCTTTGCGAATTTATGTCAGTTTCGGGGAGCACGTATAAACCGCACGCGTAGGGTCTGAGCAAATGAAGCCCACATTAAGCCAAAGAGGGGCAGAGAGATGCAGAGAAGTGCGAGACCCAAATTCCCAGGTTCAGGTTTAGGGGTGGGACAAAGAGGGCAGGAAGGGGCCCAAACCCTAAACCCCAAACCCGGACAGCCGCATCGCAGCGGGGGATCATGGCCTTTGCTCGATTCGTCCAGGATCCCACCATTACGGGCCATCAACACAAAACTCTGAACCTTGAACACCAAACCACAGTTCAAGGCTTCCGGCTTAGGTAGTTGGGGTTAGGCCGGTTAGGGCTGTTACCTCAACACCCCCAGCCCAAACTCCAAACCATTGACAGGTTTGGGCTCGCTTTATCGACCTTCTCATGCCATCAAGGTCCCCTGCTTTCTGAAACTAATCAAGACCTTGAAGCCTCCCGCATCTAGGCATGATACCTTGGAGGCTGTCGCCGCACTTTGAGCACCGAGCCTCTTAACCCGAACAGCGTTGGTGCAATAACAATTAGGAGCATTGTCGGAATACCAAAAACAGCAAGAACAGTAGTTGCAGACACACTCATCTGCAACAATAGCAGTGAGTTGAATAGTTTTGCCGGAAGTACCAATCCTACAACAGCAACAGCAGCTGCTGCTGTTACGACGGCTCATCATCATCATCATCACCACCATCACCATCATCATCACCATCGGCATCATTGTCATCGTCAACATCACTGTCATCGTCATCGTCATCATCATCATCACCACCATCATCATCATCATCATCATCACAATCACCATCACCATCACGACCGAGCAGTCCATCATCATCACCGCCAGCACCATCATCACCATCATACGCAGGAAAGCACAACTATGTTCATAGTACGGATACCATGGTTGTCTAGTGCAAGAGCTTTGGCCATCACAGCGGTCCGAAGAATACTGCATGAGGCCTTGTTGGTTGAAGAAGTGGGCCGCACATCTGAAACCCTCCAGAATCTTGAGGTTTGACCCTCAGACAGCAAAGTCGAAACTTTCCAAACTATGTGAATTTCGGAGTCTATTCCTGAGAAGTTGATGCACCTGGGCCTCAGAAGTGTACGCTTTTGCGTAGTTGTATCAGCTACAGATTATTCCAGCTTTGAAACCCTCAGCAGCAGACGACTCTTTGCTTAGGCAGGCCTGAAGCTCCAGATCTCGGTGGTAAGAGACATCAGAAAGCTCTGGCTAAATTGACGGCCGATGCTCTTCGAGTTTTCGATGGGTTTAGGGAGTGAGTAGAGTTTAGAGTCAGGGCGTGCAGGAAGATCAGTGGAAGAGCATTCAGCTGCATTGTTTGGGGAGTCTGAGATCTAGCAACATCCGTCAATTTAGTCAGGGGTCCAGATGTTTGAAGATCTCGGATGTTTACCTTTGGCATTGGACGCCTGAACCTGGGAATTGTGGAAACCTTGAGTTAGGTGGATCTCTCAGCTAGGTCTTCCAGTAGCCAGCGACGTGGGGCTCCCTGTTCTACGGGTTTGGGCACTTCGGGAAACCCAAACCCCCAAAAGGGGCAAACGGAAGCGCTGGAAGATCTAGCCAAGGTTGACCCACGATAAGAAGGCTGGTGCCTTACAATAGCTGCCTGTCAGAGGAGGTTAGGCTAAGAAAGATCCGGCATTGGAGCCAGGCAGAGGTCAGGCTTTGCATAACATAGGGAGCTCCCCTATGCATAAAGACATCGGCAATTGCAAGACGCATGGAGGTGTGCAGAAAATTGCAACAATTCCTGCTTGGGCATAAAGGCGACCAGCACCTCTAACGAGGTATCTGCTTTGGCCTTCCGGGTGCCTTGCCGAATGAAACCGCAACGTCTCATGCGCCTTCGCCGGCGGCGTCGACGAAGTGTGGGTAGACTAGATCCAATCTGCATATTTACGGGGACCTGGTTCAACTTGCCGAGGACACACTGAAAGCTGCCTTTAGGGCCAGGAAGGCCAAGTATGCCTTTGACTTGGCATGGTCGACGGCTCGCGAGACAGGGCTGCAACATGACATCGAAGAAATCTGAGCCTTGATCTGCTTGGGACCCGTTCTGCAGCCTAAACCCTGCTTTCTGGCAAAGGGGGCCCCCGATGGTCAATCCCTGCTTCGAGGCTCACAGAAGGGGTCCCAGCCCTCTCAGCGTCAGCTCCAGCAGGAGCCTGGAGATGGGCCGAGCTTGTCGACATGGGCACGAAAGGTGCCCGCGAGGTCGGATGGCGATCGCAAGCTCTGATCGCTGCATCACGGTTTCCAAAGGCGGCGGCGGCAAGAGTCGATGGGCCTAGAAAGGAAATTGGGGCATTGTGGAAAGGTACCCTTCAAGCTTGGCTTCGGCGACTGGTGAAGAGGCTTTCTGGCTCTGAGCTGTTGAGACCTGAACTTCAGTCTGGGAGACGCGACAGCAACCGCAATCAAGGCAGACCCGGCGGACCTATCGCCTGTTGCTCAAGGTCTGCACAGCACCTTGGGGGAAGGTGCTGGAGGCTCTTAGGGGTCCTAGCCATGGAGAAGCTGAGCCTTTGCGACGAGCTCGTGGCACGAAAAAGGCGGTGTTTTATCGCGCAGCTGCCATTGTATTATGCTTAGGTCTCTGCAGCGACGGCGACACCCTTCTGAGCAAAGCAGGAACAGCCTGCCTCATGTTCGCATCGACAACCGGGCTCGTTTGGAAAGTTGCACCAAGAGATCTTGCACAAGTGTTTCGGAGGCACTTGGGGCGCCAGTCAAGATTTAGCCCGCACCTGAGAGGTTCTGTGGACGCCAGTGGCGCTGAGGAACACGGTGCAACTTTTTGCAAGTCCCTTGGCCGCGAAGCTTCATAGAAGTCCTGAAGTATGGGTGGGGCACTGGATCACTCGATGCGACGCAACGCAAAAGTGTGGGCTTTCAGCTAATCTTTTTTGCTCCGACGCGGCGCAGGAAGGCACTACTTACTGGAACTGTCGGCCTGTCTGAGGTGTGCAATGGCACTGCAGGTGCAGCCAGCTTGCCAAATCCTTGCATTGCACGTAGGCCGAGCCTTGCTCCACCAAAGTGCCTTACTTACTGTTGGTGTGAGCCCTCCCATGCCACAGAACGCATGGAAAAAGCCTGAATGCTAGGGTAGAGGCGGCCGGGTCGAGCTATCACTCGGCACAAAGATGGCTAATAAGAGCCAGGCAGCTGTTTCCCTCACAAGACTCGCAGGAGAGACCACACCCAGGGAGAGTGCTCAGGAAGTCGGGACGTCCCGCTTTTTCAGCCCCGACAGCAAAGTACCTCCTGTCTTGCTTGACAGAAGCCTCGAATTCAGAGACAACGCCCACTTCTGCGAGAGGCGGAAGGCCTCGAAGCTTAAGGAGCTGGAGCTGTTGGAATCAGGCTGCGTCCTGGGACTCCTCCTCGTAAGGACTCAGACGTCGGAGGGCTGTCGAAACCCGAAGAAAACCCCAAGCCTATGCCTTGGCGTCACCCTCGCCTCTCTTTGCATTGTCAAGGGTACGGAAGCGGGACTTCGGAATATGAGGATTCTTGATCCAAGATCGGCGAAGGGGAGCAGAACGTGGCCATGGACGAAGAGTCGAGCTGTGAGGCTCTGCTGGGAGGGTGAGGGGAACAGAGGCTCCTTGACGTCGGGAAGCAGGCGTGCCTGTCTGTTTGCGTGCTTGCAGCATTCAGCAGTTTCAGATTGATGTGTCAGAGAATGCCGCAGAGCCAGAATCAGGATCTGCGTTCCCCGCAATTCCTCAGCGAGCTGTCCGACCGCGTCCAAGACGCACTCTTTCTTTTCGCAGGATTTGCTCTGTGCTTCCGGTCATGTTCGGATTTTTTGAACCACAATGTCGGTGGAGCATGCGACAGAATGCATGGCTACCACTGGAGAAATCATGTTAGGCACAATGGACAGCTGGTGCCTATTATCCTGAAGACCTACACATGGCCGCATGCTGGGCTTCTTGCCTACTCATAGATAGCCTTTGCAGTGCATACTCCAAGGATGCTTGCTTCGATGGTGCCTCAAACTGCTGAGCTTCTTTTCCAGGCCCCGGATGCAGAGGGTTTAGGGTTTAGGGTTTAGGGTTTAGGGTTTAGAGGCAAAACTGCTGAGCTTCTCATCCAGGGGATCATCTCTGCCCAGAAAGTATCCACCTCAGCCCGGGCTCAGTCCAGAGGCTGTTATGTGGGTCAAGATGAGACCCCTGTGATGTCTGGTGAATCAAGGCGTCCTTTCTTGGAGGCCTAGGGGGTTTGGTTTGGCTCAAGGAAGGATCAGGCTGCGGCGGCTCCGCTGCGGCTCATCTGCTTTCTTGCCTCTTGAACCCCTTCAAACCCGAAGTAGACTCGGCTTTCAAGGTTTAACCTCGAAAACGAAAGCCGATGCCTGGCATTGAGAAGCTGTGCACAGCTTCGAATACCCGAGCTTCTGCACCAGCTGCGTCTCGGTCGCCTTAACATAAGCGGCTCGGGCCCTCGAGAGAAGGTGCGGGCTCCTGACATCTCAAAGTGCTCCTGTCACTGTCGCTCTGAGAGGCATCGCCGCGGACTTAAACCCGAGCTCAGAACCGTACAGCCGGAAAGCGGCGAAGCCAGGAGCCCCTGCAAGAGGGCCCTAAACCCGAAAGGGCCAACACCCTAGGAGCCAGGGCTGCTTAGTACCTCGGGCGTCTGGCCCCAAGCTTCCCGGTCGGCCAGCCCAACATCTGCAAGATTGGCTAACACCGCTCTTGTCTCAGGCCGAAGACTTTCAGCCTCAAGGTCTTCTTTCAGAGGACTCCCTGGCATCTGGAAGCCCATGGTGCTGAATGCTCATGGAGACATCGCTCATTTTCCCGGCTTCGATGTGGCAGTCACAGGTGAACTTTCAGCCCCTCAGGGCTGGACGATCATGGGCCCAGTGGGGAAGGCTTGTTTGGTAGAGCATGATGCTTTCGTCGACTTCTCCATCCTTGCGGCTCTTTGGGCTCTGCGTCGCGATCAGCGCAAGGCCCACAAAAGCTGCCTAGTACCTTTGCAGACAAATCACAAGCTGAAGTGACAGCTCGAGGCCAGCAGCACTCTGTTTTCCAACAAGTCCACTCTCCAGGCTGCTCAGGCGGCGTTGTTGCGACTGTGCTTCTTGCGCCCAGGAGCTTTCCAGATTGGTTGCTTTGCTTTTTGGGAGCTTTTGGAAAAGCCAGCTATGCAGCTAGTGCAAGATAAGGTTAACAGGATTTTGCATGGAAAGGGCAGTTGAGGAAAAGGGGGCATCGGAGAAGACAGCAAGCTCATCAGGAGTTTGCTATCGCTGCGACTCCAGCACGTGAGATGACCGATACTTGCAGCTCTGCCTGGCGCAGCTTTTCCTAACCCTTCGACTCTGCAGGCTCAGAGTTGACAGATGCACTTTCGGGTGTAATGCGGGGTTCGGGAGCCATACGCCCATGCATCGCAAACGAAGAGTCCCTGAAAAACCGGGCCACAGCGGAGTTAGGAGCTCGACATCCAAATTCACTCGCGCCTGCCCTTCCCTCAAAGGAGCCTTTCCTCGAAGTTGCTGAGCTTCGGGAAAAAGGTAGCTAATGCAAGGGTGAAGCTAGCTGAGATTCGACTCTCGCCAAAAATCGCCGGGGACAGGATACTGGGAGAATCAAGGCAGAAAGCTGAAGAACCTGTTGAGAAGGGCCTTGCGGCTGGACGGCAGCTGCTGTGCCCGTCAGTGTGCTATGCCAGAAGGACTCTTCGGAATGTCTTGGCCATCCAAGGACACGACTGCTGTGACCCACACTAGAGTCACTAGAGTCAAAGCAAGCTGGGTCTGCAAGCTCCTCGTCGTATCTGGCATGAAGAGCTCATTCTTCTGCGCCCGCTCCCCTGCTCAGATGATGGAAGTGTAAGCGCGGAGGTCTCCGATGCTCAGTCTAAAAGCGAACTGATGAAACCGCAAGCTCCAGAGCATCTTCCCGGACTCCTGGGCCTTAGGGCTGTGTATCTTTGTCAGAGTCCGAAGATGGAGAGCGGATCGCAGCCTCCTTTCGCATTGGACAGAAAAGACCGCGCTCCTAGCGCTGAGAAGTGAAGAAGGACTCGGTGGTTCGAACTCTTTCGAAGCCTCCCGTCCGCTTTTGAGCACCGGGGGGTTGTCGGAAACTGAAAGCGAGTACTGACGTTCCCCTTTCCGTAGGATGCACAATCAGGATCCGTGGCAATTGCAGGCAGTCTTTCCTGCTCTGCGTCGCTTCTAAAAAGCAATGGCAATCGGCAGCTGGCCGGAAAACAGCTAACTGCCCAAGGAATATTGCCGGAAGCCACCTACGGCTGCACTCTCGCGAGAATCTTCTCATCAGCTCAGAGACCGGAACCATACCTATTTCCCCAATGCATCAGCTGTGGGCTTGAACTACTCTCAGGCTCAAGGCTTGCAGGCGTGAGCTGCTCCGTGCACAACCTGGTAAAGGACTTGCGCGAAGCCGTAAGGAAGCACTGCGCCAGCACCACTGAGCTTGGCAAACTTTAGGATCTCGGGACACAATGCTTGGAGTCGACGGCTTGATGTTGCCACCTTTGAGTCGAGTATGAAATGCAAGGACCAGGGCTGCAGGAGCTTGGGGCACAGCTTTTAGAGTCGACAGCTTGACCTGTCAGGCGTGGAAGTCAGAAACAGGAGCAACACCCCCGAAATCGGTCTGGGTCGTCAGAGCCCATCAAAGCACAAGCACGCTTCGCACGCATCGCCTGGTTCTCGTTATGCTTCTGTGAAGGCCTCAGATGCAGGAGACCCGCCTGAAGCTCAGCGGAGGAAGCAAGGGGCTTGGCTTACGCTCAAGGTCCCTGCAAGAAGGCAGAGATGCAAAACTGTGGTGGTAGAGTGCTCCACGACAGCCAAAGCGGTCTCATGCCCGGACAGTTCAATCCAGCCTCCCCTGGTGCTCGGCTCGACTAAGTATGAGACTGATTCCAAAACGAAGGAGATCCTCGTTTCAAGGTGCAGCTGGGGTACAAGAGCCTTTGCAGTCTGGGGCTCTTCAGGCCTACCGGCCTTCGGCGAATTCCCGTAGGCGCAGGCCGCTGCCGCATCCAACGGAGGCCCACCGTTTTCCTTTAGCTAAGCCTTGGTCCATGCGGGACGGCTGACTGCGAAGGCCACGTAGATGAAGCAGCAAAGCAAGTGTGTACAGGGCTCAGGACGCAAAGCGATCTGACACCCAATAGCTCTAGAAAATCCTAGGTCTCTACCGTTCCCAAGAACCCTTGGCCTGGTTGTGTTGCAGTGTCGAGACTTGCCCGGAGTCTTCTTAGCTGTGGCCTTCTGAAGCCGGAATGAGCATCCGGGTGCTTGAGCTTGGTGCAATTCTCCGGCTCATGAACATCGAGCAAGGGTCACAGAGTTGGAGCTTCCCCTGGTTCAGTCAGAACCCCTCAAGCTGGCCGACGCAGGACCTCAAGCAAGTCTGCATGCAGTGGCGCACGCTGCCTGACTCCTGGCTCGCGCGCAGCAAATCACGTGGTATCCGGGGAGTGCAAAACTACCCTGTCAGGCCCGATGTCTGGGAGCCACGAAGTGATTCGAGCCTACAAACTCGGGACTTGGCCTTCGTGGTCTGGCACACACTGGGGAGGATTCCTTGGCCTCTACTATCACGGACAGTGGCACTTAAGTGCTTAGGCCGTGGTAGCCGGACGACTTGTGCTGGCCTCGTGTGGCACTCGTGTGGCGCAGACTTCTGTAGGCCAACATGAAGAGGTAGTTGCACCAGCAAGGCAACCCAGAATGCGGCGCTTGCATCGAATGGCTGTCGCACGCATGTGCCTAGGGTTTCGAAACCTGGAAGCTAAGCGAGGCCTTCGGGATCATGCTCTGAGAGGTCCTGCGTCTGGAGGTTGGGACGGAAGAGGCTTTGCGGAGATCTTTCGCTGGCAAAGCCAGACGAACTTCAAGCAAAATCTGGAAGCTCCGTGCAGCATGGCCTGGCGGCGTTGCCGGCCCTGCGAC
>CAJNDV010029402.1:44926-55269 GCA_905221635.1 Symbiodinium sp. CCMP2456 | reverse complement strand
ACACACACATACGTATATATATATATATATGTAAACACACACACACGTATAATCTATATAGACATTTCTTCTCTGATTTTCTATATCCGGGCTAAGCTAAGTCACGCCGAGGCCTCAGTCTTGCCTACGTCAGCGTCGGCTGGGTCCCGCCGCACTGCGTCACCGGCGGTCTGTGGATTATTTTCGATGTGGCGTGAAGCCCAGCATCGACAGCTTTCGGAGGCCGTGTGTACTATGTTACTATGCATGTGGTAGTTTCCGAGGATAGAAGGCGTTGATGTTGACCCCTTCATCCGCTAAGAAGGACACCCCCTTCCTGCAATGTCTGAAAAGCTGTTTTGGCTGTTTGTCCCGACATCCTCGAGAATGGTTGAGTTAGCAATGTTTCCGAAGTGTTATGACCTCAGACTGGGAAACTGAAGAGCCTACACAATAGACGCTTTCTCACCCGGAAACTGCCCCGCACACGAAACCACCTAAGCACGAACCATGGAACCCCGAAACATTAGTGCTGATCTCACAGCTGACTGAGTCGTCACCATGGGTTCAGGGTTGCTGTCGGGGTCATGGTTTTGGATTTATGGGGTTATGGGGTTTAAGGTGCAGGATTCGGTTTCGTGTTTAGTCGGTTCGTGTGCGAACGTTCCAAGCACAACTAGCGGCACACTTGAGATACCTGGCTCAGTAAGACAGGTTTTGTGGCTGAAGGGGCGATGTTGTCGGCTTAGACTTTGAGTTTAACCCTGAGCCCTGAACCCGAAACCTTCCCTACCCCTCAAACCCAAATTTGTGTGCTAATATTGCTCCCCAGCAGAAGCTCAGACGCCTCTCGGTTCGGAGGTGGAGTGGACGGAGGCCCAGGTGAAGTCCTAAACCCTTGCGCTTGACTTAGGGTTCAGGGTTTGTTTAAACTTTCAGCCTTCAGCCTTTTCAACCCTTTTCAGCCTGTTCCGTGTACAGATCCGAACTGAAAGCCGAAACCCAAAGTCCGAATCGAATCTTCCCTACAGACGTCTCAGGCCTTTGGCATGTCGTGGTGTCTTGCTTGCGCGCAAGCTTGTGCATGTGTGCTACATACATACATACATACATACATACATACATACATACATACGTACATACATACATACATACACACATACACACATACATACACACATACATATCTATATATATATATATGTAGAAAGGTATCCATATGTTTTTGTGGTGTATGATCTATGCTTTAGCCTTCAGTGTTTGAAGGGTTGGGGATTTGGTGCGTTGCTGGTTGCGCATTTTGATGTCGAAGACTTGTTTTATTGTTTTGCGAAGCGGCATCTCAGCATTTGGCCGCGAGCTGCTGTTCTACTTAAACGCTTAAGAGCTCTGGGTATGCCTCCGTGATAACTCGATGCGAACATAACGAGCAAAAGTTCGCGGCTTAGAATTTCTAGGATTGTGTTGAGATTCGGATTTCGAGGTTGTGTTGTTTTGTTGTGTTTTGCTGCTTTGTGCAGGGGATGGTCATGATTCGGAGTTGTGGGCGTTGGCACAGGGCGAAACAGGAAGCTGCCGAAATCTTCATCCGTCGCATCGAAACATGGGACCCACNNCCCCCCCCCCCCCCCCTCCCCCTGTTGTGAAGCTTTGGCTTCCGACAGAAGCCTGAAACTAAATCGTAAGCAACCCGACTTAAACCACCAAAAATCACAATCCCAAGCAAAGGGTGGTCTTCTGGGCGGTCTGGCTGTTCCTGCTGCCCTTCGCATGGTATGCTGGGCAACTCTGGATGAAGGATTTGTTTTTTAGGTGCGTGAATTGTGACCATGATGCTGGCGAGTGGTTCTTGACTCGCGGAGTGTGGTATCCTGCTGGCTTCTGTTGTTTTTTGTTCTTCGGGTTTAGGGTTTAGGGTGGTGGGACGCAGATGAAGTTGCAGGTTGGGTTTGTTGTCCTCCGTACTCGAAGCCAAAGCTTGCAGCCCCGATTTTCCTTACGTGAAAGAGAAAACACGTGGTCCTAACCAGGGTGTAACAGTGAAGCACCTAGGGAATCACTGAATGTTAAATTCGGGATTCCCTCGATATATAATATCAGCATGGCTCCTGCCGTTTGCTGACCGTCAATGCCGAACTTTGCGGTTTGAAGTGCAGGTTCAGGGTACAGGGTCCAGGTCTTGGGCTCGGGGCTTTGCGTTTTTCGGGTTTAGGGTTCCTGAACCCCCTGAAATCCTAAACCCCTANNAACCCTAAACCCTAGCCCCCAATCCCTCTTTAGGTTGAGGGCCCAGCAGGCCAGACCTTGAAACCCCAAACTCTTGCGATAGACGAGACTTCCAGGCACAAGTGGGCTTTGGACGAACTGTCACTTGGCTCAGAAGGACAGGCGAAAAAAACCATAAGCGCCCTAAACCCTAAACCACAAAACCTAAATCCTGATAGGAACAGAAAGTCGGAAAGAAGCATCAACTCTCGAAGTCCTAGACAGCAAATTCGTAGGGAATTCAGGGTTTAAGGTCTAGGGTTTAGGGAAGGAAGAGGCAATGACCGAGTTTAGGGGTACAGGAGGGTGTAGAGGTTATCGCGCCGAAAGCCGAGATGGTTTTCGACTATGCGAGCCGTAAGAGGGATCGTGCCAAGTAATCCCAACGCCTACGCTTTTGAAGGCACCGTGTTGCTTCCAGTCTCGTTTCTGCGAATTAGGTTCAACCCAGGCTTGGAGTGACGACTCATCTTGTGAATTACCTATGTTAGGCTTTCTCCGTCTGGTGCTTAGTAGGGAATGGGGGAATGGATCCCTATGATAGTCCCTTAAGGTCCCTTATAGTAGTCCCTATATATAATCCAATTCCCCATTCCCTACTAAGCACCAGACAGTTCTCGAGCTTGCAGAGGCTGTCGCCCCTACCGTTTTATTTTCACAACGCCAACGTGGTCCTGATGTGTGCCGAGCTGGTGTTTTCACGATGGACAGTGATGCTTGTCCCTCTTGGCATGCCATTTTTGTAAATGCACTTTAGCAGGTTTTTTCGCTGCATACTCATATGATCAAGAGTACTCTGTGACGGATGAATTTCTAAACTCGAAACCCTAGACCTTAACCTCTGTAAAGGCAGTTTTTAAGTTGACTGGTTCAGGGCTAACCGGTAGCAAGACGGTGGCCCAGGATAGTTTATATAATGTAGGGGCCTTAATAATTAGAATAGAGGTAATGATTTAGGCCCCTACATTATCTACATTATATAGCTTGGGTTGGCGTCGAGGCTTCAGGGCTGAGGATATTCTCTCAGTGCGCTGGTAGGAGCCTTTTGGGAAAATCACTATTCTTATCTTAGGGTCTAGGGTTTGAGGATTTAGTAAACCCTAAACCCTAAACCCTAAACCCCAAACCCTAAACCGTAACCACGGACCAGGGGCTGCTAAATCGGGTTCCCATTTTTGGTTTTACTCCTCCCGTCCGAGGAACCTCGAGCATTGCATCTTTCCGGTGTACTTTGGTCTTGCTTACTTATACTGGAACTGGTGGCTGTATTCGAAGATCCGGGTGTGGATCTACTTCTTCCTCGACTACGACAGGCCGTGCTGGGCACATGAGTATCTAGCTTTGTAGCTGACTCGGTGACGTGCAAGTGTTGTCGGCATGCTGTTATAGCGTAGTCTAGTTTCCTTGTTTGGTGTAGCAGTGCAGTGTTCCAAAGGAGAGTATGGTACGGTATGGCATGGCATACCCTGAAACATTGCAAACATGCTAACTACGAGCTGCAAAGCCTGCATCCTCAGTTTCTAGACCCACCACCTTAGATCACAAACACTCGTCTCTGATGTGGCCTCTTGAGTCAACCATCAAATGTAGGGGCCTAAATAGTGACCTATACTACTTTGGTGGTTTCTTTGTCATAAGTTTAGTATAATGGGCTTATTAAGGCCACTATATTATGTTCCTAAAGAGCATCTTGGCCGTCGAATGCCAATGCCCGATCCTGCGCACACAAACATGCACTTGAAATGACAGTTTCTGAACGTCCGAACGCCGAAACTGTAAACCCTAAACCCTTGACCCCTTCACCTGTTGCAGGCCGTCTTCAGTGCCGGTTTGCTTGATACTCGTGTCCATTATCGTCGCTTCCTTCGACTTCGGTGCCTGGCTGGCCCATATATTGAAGTGAGACGAAAATGGGAGCTCCCAGAGTGCGCAGTGAGTCCACAGTGTAATGTATGAGGTTGACGAATATCTCGCGCCAGCATTATAGGGACCTTAATAATTACCTATACTGTTTTAGGGGTTCCTCATTATAATTACAGTATACTGGCTAATTATTACGGCCCCTACGTTCGTCCTGCACAATCACGGCATTCTGGCCCCAAAAGTAACTTGTCGTGCAGAAGTACTACTGCTACAACCTAAACTTCGTGGAGTCAGTGATTTACCGCTGGTAGTATAGGGACTTAAATAATTACCAATACTATTTTGGGTGCTCCTTATTATAAGTATAGTATAATATACCCCAAAACCCTATTCTTTGGGGCCCCTACATTAGTCACAGTGCCACCAGGAGTTGTACTCCTACTCGCGGTGGTCGCCACTTCCTCCTGCTAGTTAGACCTGATACCCAGCGGTCTCTGATAACTAGAATGGGGTTCTGGGGGTACAAGTACCTATTCCTCTCGCCCAAATCCGAGTGCAAGTCCCTGAGTTCGGAGGGTTGTGGGAAACCAAGACGCCCACACCCCTAACATCCCAAACCGCAAACCCGTGAAGCCCCAAGAGCACGTTCAGAAACGAGATGGCATTCCTTAGGCCGCATATATCTGTAGTTCCGAATCTCCCCCCTCCAAAAAAAGAATATTTATTCTATATTCAACCCCTGCAGACTTGAAGAGGATCTATAAGATTACATGGTCACAGACTGCCACTCCCAAAGCAAGTACGTAAACCCAACCTGGAGAGGATGAAAATCCCCTCATAGGCATAGGTCCTGACAGATTCCTTCACTCACCGCTATAAAGTAGGGGCTTTAATAATGAGAATAGGGTTTTATATTATATAGTTATAATGAGAAATGATTGTGCAGGCATACTGTAGGGGCCTTAACAATTAGAACAGGGTTTTGGGGCCTATTATACTATAACTATAATAAGGAACGTTCAAAACAGTATTGGTAATTATTTAGGCACCTACATAAGCCGCTCCTGGAATGCTGATGGAGCTCTTCTGCGAGCAAGCTGAAGACGCTAAAGCTTGGGTCATCGCTACACCTTAAACCAGAAACAATACCCTAAGGGTCCATGTGGCCAAATAGCAGATACTTTGGCCTTAAAGTAGTCCCTACTTGGGTATTTTGGGACCAAAGTAACTACTATCTGGGTACATGGACCCTTAGGGTTAGGGTTTACCTCTAGTCTCCATTTGTTAGGCAGTTCTGTTTTCTGGCTAAGCCAAATTTACAATTTGGATCTTATAAGGGGTCCCCAAAAGGGAACTACAATGGAGACTGAAGGTAGGCTTTACAAGCACGCAGCCCTCGACCCATGGGAGGATCTAAAAGATCACATCGTTGACACCCTGCCTGACAGCAACGAGCTGAGATGGTGCCGCATTCATGGAGGCTACTCTGACGGGCAGTGTGAGTCTGTTGGGTTTTGGGGTGTCGCCGTAGGTTCCATGATTCGATTTTGTTCGTAAGCGGTCTATAACATACTATAACAGTTTATGAATAGGGATTTCGCTGTTTGTTCCTGGGTTTCGGTTCGGGATGACAAGGTTCGGATTCAAGTTGGTGGGGATCAGGTTTTGGGGGTAGGGTTCAATCTTTGAGTTAGGGTTTGTGGGTTTTGGGCTTATGGGGATTTGGAGTACTGCACTTCAGGCTTGGCTTCGTTACCTAGAGTTTGAGGCCAGAGAACAGTCTTTGACCCTATGGTACCTGGTACGTCAAGCTTTAGTCCTGGGTTGTGAGTTTGGGATGTTGAGTTTGGGTGTCCGGTTTAATCAGGTTGTATGCAGCGTGTAGACTTCGGTTCAGGTTTTCAGCCCGAATTCCGGTTCTGGGTTGGTTTGGCATTTGAGGCAATAGTGTGTAGGGGTGGCTCCAGAAGTGTTTGGGGTCTAAGGCTAGGGTCAACGAATCTTAATCCTGCGTTTCCAATCTCCATGCCCTGAATGTTAAACTGTGCAGATGTATGGAATTACCAAGTCTTCGACTCGCGTTCCTGCAGTTTTAGGTCTGTTGAGTCCATCGTTGGTTTCACACATCAGTTTTTATTGAGGGATTTGGGGGGTTTTACGGTTTAGCAGCCGGTTTAGCAGCCTTCAGTTTCGCTCGCTTTCAGAGTGAGACTGATACAGGATTATGTCCATCAGCAGCCTAAACCCTAAACTCTAAACCCTAAATCCTGAAACCCTCACCTAAACCCTAAACCCTAAATCCCCATGGCTTGAGGCGAAATTGGGCACCACGCATCTCAATCCTCTCCTTAAAGGTGGGCTTCAAAGCCTAAACCGATAGGTCTGAGGGTTCCTTACGACTCCCGCCTACACGGTCATCCCACCTTTTGAGATTTGGGGTTTATTGGGGCTTAGGGTTGAGGGCTAGAGTTAGCATATGTTGCCAAAACCATACAGGATAAAGGGCCTATCCAAAACTCTACCAAAGAACGCGCTAAACTTCAAGCGCGAAAGGCTGTAGCGAAGAGATGTCAGGTGTGAGCAAACTCCTGGTTTAGAGCAAGTCCGTTGCGTGAACCCAGACGTCTTAAATGCTAACTCCCTTAACCCTTAACCCTAAACGCCCACTCTTAGACCCTTGACCCTGAAACCCAAAAACAACTCCTAGACCCTGCGACCGCAAAAAATGCTTCCCCCAAAGAACAAACGGAAACTTCCAGGGGTTTCAAGTCTTTGGGTTTAGGGTTCAGGGGTTTCGGGTTGAGGGGTTTAGGGGTTTAGGGTTTTAGGGTTTAGGGGTTCAGGCTTTAGGGTTTAGGGGTTTAGGCTTTAGGGTTTAGGGGTTTAGGCTTTAGGGTTTGGGGTTTAAGTCTTTGGGTCAGACGTCCTTAAAACCTAAAACACCAGGACGGAGAACCGCGCGGATAAACTTTGCCAAGAGAAGCATGGCCCGGGGCTCAGTCCTAAACTCTTTTAGGGTTTGGGGCGTAGGGTTTAAAGTTTAGGTTTAAGGTTGAGGGAGAAAAGCCTTAAAACCAGAAACCCCAAACCCATCCAAACCCTAAGGCCTTAAAATCCTACACCCCAAATCCTAGACCCTAAACTCTAAATCCTACGCCCTAAAACCCGAAACCACCTAAGCGGCTCAAGTGAGTCAGGTTTCACAGGCGTTTTCCTGGGGTTACCCGCGGATATATATCCTTAGAAACTGAAAGAGCGGGTAGCAAATGGTGTGTTAGTAGGGATCAGGGTTCCCATACCAGGGATCATACTAGGGAATCCCGACCCTCTAAACCCTTATAAACCCTAAACCCTACATCTTACTAGCCTTTTGGGATCTTTTGGGTCTCTAGTCAGTATATGTAGGCGTGCGCAGGACTTCATAGGGTTTTATAGGGGCTTTTGCACAGGTTGACTGTGCAGCTATAAGGGTTAGGCCATAGGCTTCGGGCGTAATTAGGGGGGATTTCGGGGTCAGGGTACAGAGCTCTATGGATAGACCCCAAAAGCCTTCAACCCTCAGCAGTAAGCCCTAGGGCCTAAAACCATACCCGAGGCTCATACCGTAACTTTTCTTGTAACTACTAACTACGTACTTATAACCACAAGTAAGGTGCTTATTATAACTATACTTACTAAGTCCCATGATTCCCCAAGTAATGATATAGGGGCGACATGAGGATCTTGGGACTGCCCTCATTCCGCCGTTTGGGGTCCTTAGAACCCAATCCTCCACCCCTGCTGCGCCGGGACTCCTACCGCAGACTGGGGATGGAATGGCCTTCTCTCACGTCTTGTCTAGCTAGCTCTTGGACGAAGGTTTTCATACAGGTTCCTCGGCCGAAGTCCCCCCATAGTCCTGGGTGTTCGTTCTTCTTTTGCCAACCTTTTCCCTGATCAAAGGATCCTATACCAGAAACCCTAAACCCTAAGACCGCAAGGTTCCTATACCCTACACCCAAACCCCTAGAACCCTAAACCCTAAACCCTAAACCCTAAACCCTAAACCCCTAAAACCGTAGGGTTCCTATACCCTAAACCCTGAAACCGCAAGGTTGGCTTACTCGAAATGCGAGAAAAAAGAAGGGAGGTTGTAGCGAAAATCCGGACGGCAACCCCCAAGGCCCAGAACCCTAAGAATCTGAAGCCCCGAAGCCCATTAGGGTGTAGGGTTTGGGGGTTTTGAGTTTAGGGTCATACCCTAAAGACGTAATCTATGCCTGAAACCCTAAACCCAAAACTCCCTAGCCCTTCAATGGTTCAAAGCTAAACCCTAAACCCTGAACATAAGTTTAGGGTTTAGGGTTTAGGGTTTAGGGGTTTTGTGGTTTAGGGTTTAGGGCTTTGACTTGCATCCACGGCTCGGCTCAGGCGCACAAGGCCTTGAAACTGCGCGGGAGACCTGCTGGGTTTCAGACAGAGTTTATGTTTTTTTGCTACTGAAGGATTAAGTCTGCAAGGGCTCTTAGAAGCTTTTGACTGAGGGTTCACTAAGGGTGGTTAAGAGGGTTTACTTGAAGTATTTTCTTGGCTCCGAAACGGGGTTCTATTCGTCGCTACGAGGATCATGAAGACGTGTAGCGGTTACTCTGCTTTAGGGCTCGGGGTTTCGGGTTTTGGGGATTCTTCTTTCGGGTTTAGCGTTCGGGGCTTGAGGTTTTGGGGATTAACTCACTAAGTTCCTTGGTGCTAAACCCTATGCCCTGAACCCTAAACCCTAAACCCCTAACCCCTAAACCCTAGTTCGGGAGTCATGGCTTGGGATTTGGGGATCTGGCGCTTAGCGCTTTAAGAGCTGGGGCTGGAGATGAACGGGGCCTTAAGAGCTTAAGAACAAGGACTTGGGCTTGCAGTTGATGGTTGGGGGTTGTGCTAGGACTGGTTTGTGTATACATATATACACACATGTAGTATATACACATACATATATATATATATATATATCTAGCCATATATATATATATATATATATAGACACATGCAGACATATAATATGTTTTTGATGGGGACGGGCGATCGCACATGACGACCATGTAAACGGGACCTCGCTGCGCGATGGTATAATTACTCAGAAGCAGCAGTAGTTGCTCTCATGCGAGGTATGTAAGCTGATGCCTAAAAGAAGGCCGGAAGGTTTCGGGGAGTTCAGCACTGATTACAGAGTTTTGGTCGGTTGTTGAGGTATCCGACTTGTTCCAAACTCTATTGCGTTTTAGGGTCTTTATCAAAGTAAGCTTCGGTTGCCGGAATGGATACCCGAAAGGGAACCGTGATGTCCGACAACCGCGGCTTGGGGGTTCAAAACTGACATCAGCTTTCGCTGGAGGCGGGAAGGTCTCCACGGATAGATAGACAAAATGCAGGGCCCTAAATCCTAAATCCCAACCCTCCCCCCCAAACCCTTTCGGGAGTTCATGAATCGAGGGTCGAAGTCCGGCATTGGTCTTGTGGACTTCAACGCTCGGGGGCTTGCAGGATTGTGCGTCCGAGGAACCGTCCCAGCGTGAATCCGTGAGAGTCCTTGCAAGAGATGCTTTGTTGTAATTTTGCAATGTCGGCGCAATTGGGCCCCAGCTTTAACCTAATATCCTGCGTTTGCTAAATCCTAAACCCAAAGCCTTTTGCCCTTATTAAACCTCTAAGCTCTTAAATGGGGGTTTCCCAAAATAGGGGACCCTAATATAGTACCCCAAATAGTAGGATCCTTTTATAAGGACCCCAAAATAAGGTACCCCTTAATTTCGGAAACTCCCAAATCCCAAACCGCTTAAGCACCGAGCCTTGTCAAGGTAGCTTGCACACTTGAGAAGACCTATGCTAGGGCTTGCGGCCAAGAGCCTTCGCCAGAAAACAGTATCTTGCTACGTTTAGGGTTTAGGGTTTAGGGCCATTGTGATTCTGATTCCTTGACTTGTGGTTAGATAGCTATTGCCCTCTGGCTGAAACCAAAGACACCAACTCCAAAGCCATCTGTCACCTCTTCGCGGAGTTTCCATCGCAGGAGCGTCCTGAAAGGCGGAACAAGTCGGATAGATGTGCGGGGGCCCTAGTCTCCACTGCGGCCTAAGGTGCTCTTTGCGACGGAGGTTTGGGGTATATGGTCTATTTCGGGTGGAGTTCAGGACACGGGGGTGGTTCGTGTGGGGGTTCGCTTTTTGCCTTAGGTATTCGGACTTAGCCTAAACCCTAAACCCTAA
>CAJNDV010029402.1:31674-42494 GCA_905221635.1 Symbiodinium sp. CCMP2456 | reverse complement strand
TTAGGGTTTAGGGTTTAAGGAGTTCTCTTACGTCGGGAACAAGCTCCTGTTTGCTTTCGGTTCTCCTAGCAGCAACGCTTGTCACAAAGGATGGGCACAGGCAATTTATGGGTACCCTGACTGGATAGCAATGGGCTTACAGATAATGTTATGGTAAGAGACATTGGGAGAATGAGTATATGTGGTAGTTCTACCGGTGAGTTTTGAGCAGTGGATCTGAAGTGCAGAAGGGTGTGTTCAATCAGGGCATGGTTCGTTCAGGTGTATCCTTCAAGTTGTAGCCACATATGGCTTTGCAGAGGAGGGCGGAATAGATCGCCTGCACATCCGCGGCATTGCTTTCTTGTGGCCGCGCCAAGCGGTGTACGACTCTTTCAAGGAATACCGTGGATGGGTCGGGTACACCGTCCCCAAACAAGTCCTGGCAGCAAACTTGGCCTGCATCTGCATCCTCGGCCGCGCGGCTCATCGAAGACATCCGATGATGATGATGATGATGATGATGATGATGATGGCGGTCCTAATTTCTGCCATGCTTTCTTCGACCAGCCCATGCCATGCCATATGGCACTCCATATCCCATGAAGTTTGATGCTTGGTGTTGTCATAGACAGTCTGTACCATCTTTCCCATTTACTCAAAACTGAAGCATAAACTCCATAAGTCCAGCTGCAACAACACGAATAAGCTCTGAGTTATGGTTTTTTCAGCACCTAGGCTGACCAAACAAGCCCCTAAGGGAACCCTGACAGTGCCTGAACCCTGGACTTAAAACCTTAAACCCTCAACCCCCTAAACCCTAAAGCCAAATAACTACTAAAAAAACTACGTTCGAGGTCCTACAGGCCTCAAGAACTGAGTAGTCAGTCTTACGCCTTTCCCTGGGACGGCACTCCTGCCCCGACGTGCTGAAACTTTTGTGGTGCTATAATCCCTTATAAGGGTTTCGGGTTTAGGGAATCCCAAAGGAGTTTATCAAGTTTTGTAGGATCTCGCGTGATCTGCTCTTCTATCCGCGGTTGTTTTATCTCACGATAGCGACCGCTTCGTACACTGTACTGACGATCAGGCCTTCACGCACCTATCCCCAAACCCTGAATCCTACACCCACCCTAAACCCTATACCTGCACAGACCGGGCAGGTACGCGTCTCCCGCCTGGATCCTACGTCCACCGAGGAGGACCTGTGGCAGCCAAGACCTCGGCGTACAGGAACCTACCCAAAGGGTCCTAGGGCTGATGGACAAAATCATGCATGACATTATATACCTAAACTATGGGATTTATGGTATCTATACTATATGTGGGTCATGCAGAATTTTGTCCATCAACAGTAGGGTTTATGGTTTGGGGTTACTGTATGGGGATACTTTCCCAAACCATAACACATATTCCTAATATGGAAACCCCACATTCTGCTTTCTGGTGTACTCAGGACCTTTTGGGCTGGCGGAAACTATCGTAAGACTTGGGATCGCTATTCAGAAACCAGTTATTTACGGCTAAGGGGGGAGGAGCAAGCGTCTATAAGAGTAACAGCCAATGCCAGCCAAAGTAGGACCTTATTTAGAGGGACATCGAACTCCTAAACCCTGAACCCTGAACCCTGAACCCTAAACCCTAACTCTCTACCCTGGCCCATGTTCCACGTTCTTAGCAAAGAACATCAAAGAGCCATGTCCTCTTGGATTTATATATATATATATATACTACTCTTATGGAACCCATGATTCTTTAGTAAGTTTTAGGCAAGCCCTCCTTAAGCCCAATGTAGGTCTTATATGCTCTTATACAACGCCACGTTTTGGAACTTCCCGGTTACTGTTGGTTCCACAGATGCAGGCGGGGGGAGTCCTTCCACAGGCTATGGGTTTCGTGAAGGGATGAAGCCTAAACACCAAGCCCCAAACCCATCGTGAAGGGATGAAGCCCAAACCCCACACCCCAAACCCTAAACCCAAAATCCTAAACCCTAAGCCCTAAACTGGATGAAGCCTCATGGGAATTTGATGGTGTGTTCCTGTCCATTCCGCACTCGGCACTTCACGACAACAAAATCGCAACCTCAAGCGAAAGACCCTAAACGCGAAACACTAAAGCCGCTTGAATCCTAAGCCCTAAACCCTAAACCCTAACACTTAACCCTAAACCCTGAACCCTGAACCCTAATCTTCGAAGTGGAAGATGCCTGAAGGTTGAAGCTCGCAAGTCTCTCCCTAGACTCCCGACGCTGGACTCCACAATCCAAACTTATTGCATCGATCCGCCCAGACCCTACGCCCCAAGCCCTAGTTAAACCCTACACCCCAAACCGCTCCTGAGGCATTTCGAATCCTGTGGTGGCACACTTAGCCTTCTGGAATTTGCATGTCAGGCCATGGTTAGGGCTCTACAACCACAGGGCTAAACCCAAGCCCTAAACCTAACCGCTAAGGATGATGTTGTTGGGTGCAAGGATCCATTCCTTCAGGGTCTTAAGACCCCAAACCCTAAATCCTGGTTTAAAAAAGGAACCCTACACCCTAAACCCTGTTTTGGGGAGAGAGAGAGAGAGTCCAATGCACCCTGGTTTAGGGTTTAGGGTTCTGCGGAGGGGTTTACGGCTGAGTGAAATAAGAGTCTGTCCCACCAGGGATTTAGGGATTCGGGTTTGGGGTTGAAGGTTGAGGGCCGTTTAGGGTTTGGGGTTTAGGGCTGCCAGGGGCTTTATGTGGACTTCTGAGGGTCTCTAAGGGTTCTAAGGGGTTGGTTGAGAGTCCGCTGCAGTTTCAAGAGGAGTATAAAAGGGGCCTTAATAATTAGAATAGGGTTTGGGGTATATGATACTATAATTATAACAAGGAATCCCCAAAAGCCTATTCTAATTATTAAGGCCCCTACATTAGTTTATTAAGGCCCCTACATTAGTTAACGCACCATCTGTGGATGCAGGATTTAGTGATTTGGCGGGGAGTTTAGCTTTCCGCGTCCGGGGCTTCAGTGGATCCATAGGTGCAGGGTTTTAGGGTTCAAGGTTCGTTCGAGCATCTACGCTGCAGCCCTATGAGCCCTTGGACCCTGAACCATTCAGACCTATAACCCTAAACCCCAAACCCTAAAACGGTTCCGGGTTTAGGGTTTAGGGTCTATGACCTATGACAAATGACAGAATGCCTCAGCAAAATTGCTACAGCAACCCTCGACCATCCTTTTCGATATCGTCGGATCGCCCCCAAAACGACAAAGCCAAAGCCCTACAAACTCCCAGAGCACACCTATTTTTTGGTTTGGTCTGGCTTAACTTAACCCCAAATAACCTACCTTTTTAAGGACGTATATCAAGAAATCATACTAAGGATCCCTCAAAAGGCAGGTTTTGTAGGGTCCAGGAATGCCATATCTGAGAACCCTCTGTGCTCAGGCACCATTGAGGAGGCCGAGATCTACTTTCTCGATCTCCCTCCTGAGTTCAGGGAATCGCAGCAGCTCAGAGTATAGGTCTAGGGCCTGAGGTTCTAGGGTTTAGGGCTTACCTTCATCCCCAAATAACCTACAGTACCTGTTTAAGGGTTTATACAAGGAAATCAGATTAAGGAACCCCAACAAAGGTAGGTTTCTTAGAGTCCAGGTAGGGTTTAGGGTTGTTCAAGCCCTGCTAATTATGACCATCGTGGTGCCGTCAGAAGCGCATCCAAGGAGAAACGGGACGGTGACTGCGATTTGATGCGCTTATTCAGAGCTTCTAATTTCCCTAAACCCCAAACCCACGCGACGGCCCTACTTGGCTGTTGGGTTTAGGGCGCTTTGGAGACATGATATAGAGTCTAGAAGCCTAAACGCTTATATTTTCAAGCATTCTTCGTCACACCTCGTCATGATAAGTATACTATAAGGTACCCCAAATCCTATTCTAATTATGAAGTCCCCTGAAGTAGTGACGTCGCGCATGTTGAACTCCGAAGCTCCAGCAGGGAGCGCAGAGGGAACTAGGTAGAACCCCCCCTTGTTTGTTTTCGAACCCTAAGTAATCATACTGACTATCATTGGGTTTAGGGTTTAGGGTTTAGTGACTTTCATGATAGAGAAACCCTAAACCCTAAACCCTAAACCCTAAACCCTAAACCCTAAACCCTAAACCCCTAAACGAGAAGAACATTATCTTAGCCCCTAGGACTGAGCCTTCTGCGCAAGACCATGCGCCCCTCCTCGGAGTCTCGCGGAAGCTATGCCTCTCGCGACCATACTCCCTCCATCTTAAACCCCAAAACACAAACTGACACCAACCCTATACCCCAAACCCCAAACCCTAAACCCAAACCCCACGAGCCAAACCCTAAGGCCTAAGACCCTAAAGCCCTAAACCCGCAACCCTGAACCACAAACTGACCCTAACCCCAAAGCCCAGAAAGCTGCGCTGACCGGCAAATTCTACATCGTCAACTCCATGCTTGGCCTTTAGGGTTTGTCGGCTTATTTTTGTGGTCTACGGCCATGTCCTTAAGAATTATATATCTATAAAAAAACATATATATATATATAACTATATATATATATATACATATACTTATATCAGCTTAAACCCTTAAGTTTGAATCCTGGTCTGCAGCCTTAGACCCAAAACCTGGACTTAGAACGGGATTAAGGGTTGTAGAGTCTTTGTTGGCTCAGGGTTTAATGTACACCAGGACCCCCAACGTATGTAGAATAATAGCTCTTTGTATTTTTCGGGCCATTCTTTTGCCTTCTTTTCCCCTAAACCCTAAACCGTTGAGGTAGAGCTTACAGAGCTTCGAGAAGGGCTTTCTGGCCTGAAGCCGTCCCTGAAGTCTGGATTCGCTACTAGGCGCTCTTATCCCGAGATTAGAAACGAGAAGGGTTCAAAAGGATGGGTTTAGTGTTTCGGGTAGAAGGGTTCTGCAGGGGATTTGGGGGTAAAGTTCAGTTTGGAAAGTTTATAAGCCTGAGATCGACAGTAGGATTTTGGCTAGAGGCTGCAAGGTGTAGGGTACAAGGTTTGGTTGAAGGCTCGGGGTACAGGGTGTAGGGTTGAGGGTTTTTTTGGAGGGCTAAGGTTCAGTTTTAAGGTCTATGGTCCTAAACCCTAAACCTCCAACCCTAAACCCTAAACCTTCGTACTTGCATACGAAGGTTGCGAAGTTGGATTTTTCTTCCCCTTGCCCACGAGCCTAAAGCACCAAGTCCTAAACTCCAACCAGCTGCAGTTTCGGCACGGCCCCAAACTGAGCCCTCTATGAATCTCTCCGGGCTTGTGGGTTTATGGTCCATCACAAGCCCTCCATGTATGTATGCCGAAACCCCCAAACCTCAACCCCTAAACCCTAGCTGTAGCCGAACAAACCTACCTTTTTAGGGTTCCCTACTACGGTTTCTATCTACACCTCCTTCAAAATGTCGCTTTTTTTGGGCCACAGGTTAAGCCTAAACCCAGCTCTCCCTTCCTTTGCCGCCGTTTGGGCTCAGAGACCCTCCCTTACGTGGAGAGTGCGCCGAGGCCGACCTGAGCTTCCAAAAGTCGGGGGCTCCTTTAGAGGGATCTATATGGGAGCTTCCGAAATAAGGGGTACCGTATTTTGGGGCCTCAAGATTTATAATAAGGATCCTGCTCTTTAATTAGGGTATTATATTAGGGTCCCCAATTTTCTGAAACCCCCATACGACCATATGGGTTGCACTAAAGGGAGCTCTACGGGTTCTAGAAGGGATAGAATCTATATGGGTTCCATTAGAGGGAGCTCTACGGGTTCTATAAGGGATAGACCCTAAACCCTAAACCCTGTTTCGGGTTTAGGGCTTAAGTCCACGCCTTCCAACATCCCGTAATTAAGGAATTGACTCCTTTAAAGAGGGCTTTAAAGGCTCCTTTGTCAAGGGAGCTAGAAGGGACCTATAGGGTTTAGCGTTTAGGATCCCAGGCCTTCCAAAAACTTTTATCTAAGAGACATTCCCGAAATTCGTACTGGGGATCCAATGACAATTCCCTAAACCCTAAACCCTAACCCTAAATCCCCAAGCCATAAACATAAACCCATTGAGCGTGCATTCCGTAACTAAGGGATTCTGAAGGTCCGGCAGATCTCGTGGTTCAGGGTTTAGGGATTGGGGTTTAGGGTTCGGGCTTAAGGGACGTTTAGGGTTGCGGTTTAGTGATTAGGGTTTGGGGTTTAGGCTTGAGGGACTAAGGCTTAGGGTTTAGGGATTGGGGTTTGGGGTTTAAGGTTGTTTGGCATGGGGCCTTAGTAGGGCTTTTTAGCTTCAGGAGTTGAGGGCCTGGAGCAACGGGTACATGGAGCCTTACATACCCTAGATATCCTTAAACCCTTCTTGGGCCCTTAAAGGACCCCTTAAAGGAGCCCCTTAAAGGAGCCCCTTAAAGGAACCCGCTCCAAGGTGCGATCGGCGGAGGTCGGGCTTGTCGGATGGCTTGAACCCTAGCTGTCCAAAGGAACCAACAATTGGGTACTTGGGTTTAGGGGTTTCGGGTTTCGGGTTTAGGGATTAGGGGATAGTGGTTTTTGTAGGTCAGTAATTTTGGAGAGTGTATGAACACGTACCTGGGCCTTGATCCTGTTTGGACTCAAATGCCCGCCCAACCACGCTCAATGCAAGCTCTGCAGGGAGCTGCCTAAATGACAGCACGGGCAGTCGGTGGACGGGTGGCTTCGAATCGATCTCTCCTGGCGAACGTTTGTTCGTCTCCCGGGAGAAATTGTCCAACATGTGCAAAGGGATGATAAACAACGGTTCCAGCTGGAGGTCTACATGGAGAAAACGTGGATCAGAGCCGCACTAGGCCAGATTCCCGTCGCAAGTATGCCGCAACAGTGATGCGGCAACAGTGAAGCTGTATGTAGGGACTGCTATACGGGATTGCGCAGGACAAATTAGGGATCGACTCGCACTCCTCCCTCAGCATCAGTTCTATAAAATCAGGATTTTGGGGTAAGACCTGGTTTGGGCCCCAAACTGTAGGATTTTTTGGGCACTGTAACATGCATCCTATCCCATGCCGTGTTATCATGCCCAACTAGACTATTATCAGTTGTATTGTCAAGGTGTTCCTATTTTCTGCTGCCGTCTTAACAACCCTAAATCCTAAATCCTAAACTCTAAACCATTATCACGAACGGTTGCCAGCGCTAGTAGCGTCCTTTTCGTGGCTCAGGCGTGCGGGGGACGCGACCATGGGTCCGGCATTCAGAGAGTGCCGGCGTTCGTTTCACCTCTAAACCCTAAACCCTAAACCCTAAACCCTAAACCCTAAACCCTAAACCTTGTTCTGTTGGGTTTAGGGTTTAGGGTACCTTTGTTCCTGGAGGGCGGAAGTTGCTTTGGGTTTCCGGGCTCATCGTAGAGTTTAGGGTTTTTTTTGTTGCTTTTGGCTGGTAGGGTTCATTAGGGCTTATAGTTTATTGGGCTTAGGCTTTGTTGTTCATGGGCTTTAGGGTTCAGGGTTCAGGTTGACAGCAGTGGTACAGTGCTAGCTGCCTTAGATGAGAAGGCTCCCAAAATTCCGCAAGCCAATCCTGAGGCCTGAAGCTTTTCCTTAACCACAAAGAACCTACCTTTTTAAGGGTTTATATAAAGAGACTATAAGAAGGAACCCTAAAAGGATTTATATAAAGCGAGTATGATAAGGAACCCTAAAAGCATTTATATGAAGAAAGTATAATAAGGAACCCTAAAGGATTTACACAAAGAAAGTATAATGAAGAACCCTTACAAGGTATTTTATTTGTAGTCCAGGTCGTTTTGGCTCAAGGTTTCAACGCACGCGTTGTGCGGAGTATGGGTTTGGAAGCTCGAGGCGTGCGGCTACATATAGTTTTGGGGGTTCCGGCAGGGTTGTAAAGGGCCTCTGTCAGGGGTTAATTGCAAAGAGTTCTATACTTTTCCTGTGGCCCAAAACACCCTACTTTTTGAGGACTTATATCGAAACCATAGGAAGAACCCGAAAAAAGGTAGGTTTGGTAGGTTCTATCGGCTACAGGAGGCAGTCGAGCCTGACATGAAAACCAGAAATCCCGAACTCTACCTTCTCCCCAGACCCGTAGTAGAATCTCTAAGTGATGACGGCTCAGGGTTCAAATCGTTGCTGGGAGCACCAATCTCTGAGCGTCAGAAAATGCTTAATTGACCTTGACCTTTCCTGCAACCCATGTTCCCTGAAGACTTGTTGTTTTGTTGCTGTTCCGAGGCCGCACGAATGTGCGCGTTGTGGTGCGAGCTCGCAGAGGGCTCAGATTTGTGTTTCGGATGGGGTTCGAGGCTGGCTTTGGCAAGAGTTGGGGTATCGCGTTCTTCAACAGCACGAGTAGTTGATGTGACAACAAGAAATGTAATGTTATAGCGATTCCGAGGCCCCAAGAACTTAGCTAGCCAATGAGAGTGCTTTTTCCTTCATATGTTTGGTCTATCTTTCAGTTTGATTCCCTAAACCCTAAATCCTAACCAAAAAACCCACAACCCTAAACCCCAAACCGGAAGAAAGAGGATCCTTGCCGTGGTCGTCGCACAAGACGTTGAGTTTGGAGGAACCCGGAGGGCTCGGAGGGAACTGCCGCGATTTGCGCGACAGCTTTGCCTCAAGGCTAGATCCGTGGGACTCAGTTTAGGGTTTTGGGGTTTAGGGTTTAGGGTTTAGGGTTTTAGGTTTAAGGTTTAGGGTTTTGGGGTTTAGGGTTTGGGGTTGCCGGGGACTCCAAATGGCCCAAAGTAGGTACGATTTATAGACTGTAGACCCCAAAGTGGGTGCTAGTTGTGTACTTGGAGCCCGGGAGCTATTCGGGTTATACGGTCCCTAAGACCCGAAGCCCTAAACACCTATATAAACCCCTAAACCCGGTCCCTAAACCCGAAACCCCAAAGACCTAAACCCCCAAACCCTAAACGGCCCTAAATTTGATGCAAGCTGCCTTGCAGCCGCAGTGGCATGCTCGCTTGCAGCTCGTTGTCCGGGCCTGGCAGTCGCCCATGCCTCCAAGATCCCATTGCGATTCGGATTTTGATTGTTATTATTATTATTACTACTATTATTATTATTATTAATGTTTTGGTGGTTGTTATTCCTGTTAGTATTTTTCACGATTGTTACAATACTTACTGTAGTTGTCAAAGGAACATTCGGTATTATAACTGTTATAACGAACTTGATCCATAGGTATTGTTACTTGAGACACCATGACCCGCTGTATGAGGCATGGGGGGATACTAGCCGCATCTCCTACTTTAGGTCGCTTGGGCACAGGATTGGGTCTACTTGCAGGAGCCCACAAAAGAATGACCCGTAGCCGTAGCTTTCAAGTTTGAGAAGTGAGAAGTAGCAGGACTGCGAAGCATTCTGGCATGTCATTTGCTGCCACGCAGGTTGATAGATTGTAACTTACACGTCCATGTCTATGCAAGTATGTACATGCATGTATGTATGTCGCCTCGTTACATGTGTGTGTGTGTGTGTGTGCTGCTCAAGCGCATGCAGCAACAGAATCACTCGGCCAGCGAAAAGCACCACCCAAGATTTCTGGTTGATCATCAACGGCTGGGTGGAGGAACAACTCAAGATATCAGCAGCCGCTGACAGCCATAGAGCTAGAAGACGGAACCCGTACGACTACTACGTCACATAATGCATCACAAGTACGTCCAACAAGCCACAAGCCACCGAATTTCAAGCTGGCGAGGTCCCACTGCCAGCTTCGCATCCGAGAACTTTCAGTTCCATGAGGCACTCCTTTGAACGTTGTTTGTACGAAAGTCCGGCAACGTCCTGGGTGGAGCAGGGTGTCTACCAGGGTGCTGAGTTTGGTTGGGGCTTAGGTAACCGGTGCGCTGTGCTCACATCCCCGATCATTCGTCGTCGTCGTCGTCGTGATCGTCGTGGTGGTCGTGGTCGTGGCTAGTAGTCGTTAGTTTTGCAGTTACTGGTAGCACATTTCGTCCTGCTCGTTTTTGTCGTCGTAATCGTTTCGGGAGTTTTGTTGCCGGTTACGCCCTTTGGATGCGTGTCTTCACAGTCGTTATCGCCTTCATCTTCACCATCGCCAACACTATCATCAGACCATCGCTGTCACCAGCGTCATCAACAACAGAATCACCTACATCAACGTCAAGGTCATTATCATCATCACCACCATCACCACCACCACCACCACCAACATCACCACCATTGCCATCAAATCATCGTCATCATAGTCATATTCTTCACCATCCTCATCCTCAGCAGCAGCAGCAGCTGCTGCTGCAGCGGCAGTACACCGCCACCACTAGTAAAAGCCACCGCCACCACCCGTTTCTGTCTTCGTCTTCATGTTTCCAAGATAAGTCCCTGAACCCTAAACCCCTAAACCCTAAACCCCAAAACCCCCAAACCCTAAACCCTAAACCCTAAACCGAAGCAGGCCGCAGATAGCATCGACATGCGTCTGCCCAAAGACGAGTCAGCCGGTCTGGTCCCGCCCCCATGGCCCTTTAGGGAATTTAGGGTTTAGGGTTTTAGGGTTCAGGGTTTAGAATTTTAGGGTTTAGGGTTTTAGGGTTTAGGGTTTTAGGGTTTAGGGTCTAGGATTTTAGAGTTTAGGGTTTAGGGTTTATAGGGTTTAGGGCTGCCGTTTCGGATTTTTGTCCCGAGCGGGTTTCCGGCCGCAGGCTCTCGTGGTTTACTACAGGGGGCCTTTTCAAATGACCTATACTTCTTGGGGTTTAGGGTTTAGGGTTTAGGGACTTACCTGGGGGGTCCTTATTGTAATTTTCGCATAACGGGCCCCCAAACCCTATTCTAATTATTAAGGCCGCTACATCAAGGGCTTAACCCTAAACCCTAAACC
>CAJNDV010029402.1:21110-31496 GCA_905221635.1 Symbiodinium sp. CCMP2456 | reverse complement strand
TTCGGGTTTAGAGTTTAGGGGTTTCGAGCTTAGGGTTTAGGCTTCTTCTATGTAGCCTTGCTTCGTTGACCTAGTCAGTTCATGGTCTCTGAACCAGCAGTGAACAGCTTGCTGTGGGTTCGACCGGGTAATGTCCAGACCCGAACATGTAGAAACCTGCATTCCTACACCCTCAGCTCCCAAACCCTTCAAACCCGAAGCCGTCGACTAAGCCGAAGAACGTTTGTCCAGTCAATGCAAAGAAGTAAAAAGCTTATATGTGTTTGTTTACGTTGTATACACGTCTATACACTCTACATACATACATACATACATACATACATACATACATACATACATACATACATAAGCAAATAAATAAATAAGTAAGTATATATATATATAGATATACAGATATGCGTACATCTTGTATGCATGTACGTATGTCTGTTTGTATGTATGTACGTATGTATGTATGTATGTATGCATGCATGCATGCATGTATGTGTGTTTGTGTTTATGTGTGTATGTATGTGTGCATGTATGTATGTATGTATGTATGTATGTATGTACGTATGTACGTATGTACCTAAATATATATATATATATGTATGTACGTATATGTATATATGCATGCCAGATCTGTCTCTCTCTCTCTCTCTCTCCTTTAAACTCGTTGAACCCTCAACCCTGCACCCTGAACTGAACCCTACGTCCTAAATCCGAAACCTGCTGCCCCACGCCCTAAACTCAACCACATACTTAAAGGATCATGGGACTTAGTAACTAAGGTTTTTATTAGGGTAACTGTACTTATAACTACTTATATATTAACCATACTTACTAAGTCCCATGATCCTCCAAGTACCTTCTCCTTGAATCCGACACCCCAAACACCCCTGAACCCAAAATCTCTGTACGACGTCTCACCAAAGGTCAACAACCAGCAAGAGAGCTGGCACTTTAAGCTCGACAAGGCAACTAGGGTTTAGGGTTCAGGGTTTAGGGTTTAGGGTTTAGGGTCTAGGGTTTAGGGTTTAGGGTTTAGGGTTTAGGGTCCATGTGGGATTTAGACTTAGGGTTTGGGGATCTGCGGTTTTTGGATTCAGAGACGCTGGATTGTATAGGGCTCGTATGCCTGAGCAGGTTGGGCATGACTCAGACCCAGAGCATGAAAGTTGACCTACCTACCTACCTGCCTACCTACCCACCTACCTACCTACCTACCTACCTACCTACCTACCTACCTACCTACCTACCTACCTACCTACCTACCTTTCTATCTTTCTATCTTTCTATCTTTCTATCTATCTATCTATCTATCTATCTATCTTTTTGAAGTCTGTAGCATTATTGCGACTGTTCAGTCATTTCACGGTTTTTACTCTTAGCATTTTCAGTACTATCATCATTCTTACTATCATTACTAGTCTTTCTGTTATTGCTTTTGTCATCACATTCATTACGATTAGTATTGTTGGCACTATCTTCATTGATTTTACTGTTGCGAACCTGATTATGAGTAGTAATGATGACGACGATGACGATGACGATGATGGTGATAATGATTTTTAATAATACTACTGCTACTACTACTACTACTACTACTACTACTACTACTATTACTATTTATAATACACGCCTATACCCTCAGCCGATGCCCTGTAATTTGAAGACCCTTCAAACTCTTGAGCTCGAAGCCATTAGGTATGATTCGACGGCAGCCGATGGCCTAATGTAGGGGCCTCGATAATTACCGCCCCCAAAGCGCTTACCACCATATACAGACACAACTAGGTTCCTGAGTAGTACCCTTTTGCCCTTTTATTTGGCTTTCCTGATTAAAACCGAACATTAGGGAAAAGTAGGGGTCACTCAAGAACCTAGACAAGCAGTACATAACACCCGAAAGCCCTAAACCTTAAGCCCAAACGCATGCCCGCGTATTGCATGCTACGCAAAACTTAAACCCTCAACCAGCCCTATACAGTCTAAAGCCTTATGGAAGCCTGAAGCTTAAGAAAGCCAAGTCTCGAGTCGGTGCTGCGCAGGTGTTGGCCAACGCTTCTCAAGAGCAGGTCTATGACCTCTGCTCGGGCGTCTGGGTCCCAGAAAGATTTACGGTTCAGGATTTAGGGTTTCCTGTTTGAGGGTTTGGAGTTTACTTTGGGGGTTTAGAGTTTAGGCTGTACGGCTTGAGGGTTGACGGTTGACGGTTTGGAGTATTAGAGTTGCGGGACGGATTCAGTGAGCCAACGAGAGTTTATCTAACTGCATGTTGGGTTCATTAGGTGAATCTAGGGTTTTGGCAAGGTTTCGTTGGCAATTTGGACAATAACTCTTCTGAGCTTGTTGTATAAGGGGCCCTTGAAAGGAGAGAGGCTGTACGGTTCAGGGTTCTTGAGTTTGCTGAGTGCTTCAGGGGTGCAGGGTTCAGGAAATCGGAGTTGTTCTGAAGATTCTTTAACATTGGGAATGCACTTCCTTGCCATGAATTCTTGGCCCGGGTTTGTTTTCGTTGCTTCTTTCATGCCTGCATTTGTGAGATGCCTTGCAAGAGGGATAAATTTTCCGCGCCGCCAGGCTAGTTAGGTCTTTGTTGAGAGTTCTGGGGTTGACGTTCCGAAGACTATGCTTTTGTTTTGAGGTTTTTAGTTTTAGTGGTGAGTGTGTATGGTCACGGGTCTGTGGTAAACCATGCCTTGCAGACGTTTGGGGCCAGGGCCGCATACCCCTTCATAACCCTTATAGGGTTCTTCTCCAACTCGAACGACAGCCTCGTAAGACCCTTTTAGAGCCCTTCGTGCCAGGATGTGGTCCGATCTGTGATGGACGGCTACAACGGCACCGTAATGGCTTATGGCCAGACGGGTGCTGGCAAGACACACACGGCCCGCCGCAGGGCTTAGGGCTAACACAAGAATCACAATAAGGTGTGCTCAACAAGACTTAGCTATAGTCTCCATCGTAGCTCCTATTTTGGGTTACCTTTCAGGATCCCATATACATATATATATATATATATGTATGTAATATGTAATTGCAAGGGTTAAACTAGAAAAAGAAACTACAAAAAGAGACTACAGGTAATCGATATGCCGAAGCCGCCCCAAACCCCAAACTGGCCCCACATCCCCAGTCTTCGGTTTAGGGGTTCTGGGCTTAGCCGGGTTGACGATTGATAGATAGCTTCTTCCCAACAAGCATAGGGTTGTCGGAGGGGGACTCATTAACGTTTATTTAGACCTCCGTGGGAGAAGTTCCTGCAATCTGCGATAATTCGGTCAGATCACTCGACTCAGACTCATGGGCGTGAAGCTATACGGTTCTTGTGTTAAGCACCCTGAACCCTAAAACCTAAGCCTTAAGCCGCAAACGCACCCTCCGAAGGAAGCACTGCATCGGCACCGAACCACAGGGCCACATAAACACAGTGCCAAGAGGGTCTATATATATATATATATACACACACACTATTCTCTAACTTGGCCCCCAAAACCATAATAGGGATGTTCTTTTGTGGCCCAATTCCATTATAGTAGTGTGCATGGACCCTGTTGGGTAAGGGGTTCATGTTCAAATTTATTTACACGCAGGACCCTTCCCTAAACCCTATAAACCCTTAAACCCTAAACCCTTAAATTCTGAACCCCAAACCCCTAAGCCCCTTAACCCTGATCTCTGAGCCCCTAAAAAAACCTAAACCCTGTGTTTCTTCAATCTCTGACTAAAAGGATGAGATCCATCCGAGATTACTAGAACTCCCCTCGGAGCGGGTTTATGGTGCCGTAACGGTTTAGGGTTTAGGGGTCTGAGATTTCGGGGCTTAGGGGTTAAGGGGTCTGGGGTTTTAGGGGTTGGGGCCCGGTTGGGGGTTTCGGGGTTTAGGGTTTGGGGAAACAGTTTTTGGGGTATATCGTAATTAGTATATTTATTTGCGAGCTTTGCAAGGGTTTAAGTTTAAGCCCACCCCTCCCCACCTGGCGAGGACACCACAGAACTGGCTAACCTAGGATGAACTACACTTACATTGGAGAGTAGATGTAGGTACATTCCATGATTTCAATGACCGAATCCCAAACCCGAAACCCTCTACGACTCGGGGAAGGAGTCGAATAAGAGTGCAGGAGGGAGGATGGCGAGGGAAGCGGAGGGTTCGCATCGCCGGGTGCGGACCCTCAACTCGACCTCCCAGACCCCTCCCTGGCCACCGGAGAAGGTGGCCAGCAGCTGCCGCAGCTGGCAACACGAGAGCCCCACTTCAAGCTCCTTCAAGTTCTCAGGGTTTAGGGTCTAGGGTTTAGGGTTTAGGGTTTAGGGTTTGGAAGAACCTCCGACGAGGGGCAAGAATGAAGCGGGGGGCACTTGCTCTGCTGGAACGAGTTGGGCCCTTGGCGTTGGATGCCTTAAGGTCCGCATGAGCAAGAAGGCCAACTTCGCAGTTCAGTTCAGTATTCCGAGTTGGCGCATCCTCCCAAGTCACTTCCCATGACCCTAAACCCTAAACCATAAACCCTAAACCCTAATAACCTGAGCTTGGAGACGAAAAGGTCCGAACCTACGAGAGCGAAGTACAGAGGGCGCTGTCTAGAAGAGAACCAGCCCTCACTGCGGAGAGCGTGTACTCGTCGGGGTACTGCTGCAACTACAGAAGCCAAGCTGCCTACGCGTCCTTGAAGAGCAGAGGAACATACCTTAGCGCCATCATCTCGAAATTTCCGCCCACATGTGTGGCGTGAAGTACGCAGCGGTCGCAGCAAGGGCGCTTGGATGGGTCTTCTCTCAGGTGACCTACAGTGAGGGGCGCCAAACAACCGATCCCCGACGGCATCCCGACATCCACGACTTGTGCATCATCCCAGGGGGGTCTGGTGGCCATCTGGTCAAATAAACGTTATGCCAGCACCCCGAACACCAAACCTTGAACCCTAAGCCGAGACCTCTTATCCTGCAATTCTCGCGCAGATGACCGGCGGGCACATGGGCTTCGCCGACCGTGGGATCGTGCCAAGGGCCATTTCGGCGATTTACTCGGAGGCCCTTGGGGCCATGATTTTGCGCCATGTTTTGGGGTGAGGGGAGGGGGGAGGAATGCTAATGCTTCAGGGTTAGAGGCTCCCGAAACCCTCTACTTGCTTCGGAGGAAGAGCGTCAGGATTTCAGGAACCCTAAACCCTATAGGCCCTAGGCCCCTAAACCCAAAACCATCAGGATTTCAACGAGTTCAGGTGAGGGAGGCCCTGGTTCGGCTTTTTGGGCTCACGCCTTTTTCCTTTTGGCGAGATAGGCGTTTCGGGCTCAATTCAGATCCTCGACATTCTCATTTGTTAACCATGATGATCATTACTATCAATATTTCAATTTGTTTCTGTTTCGATTTTGAAACTAAGCCACCGGATGTTTTGAGATTCGCCGCGCAGAATACGGCTTCGGATTTATAGGGCCTAATGGTCTAAGGGTTTAGTGTAACTGTCAGTTCAACCGTAGGAGGAGATTCGGATAGTCGATCCGTTTGCCCTTTATAAGTTCGGGGGTTTAGGACACTTTGCACTTCAGCAGGTGGATCAAACCTGCATCATAGACTCTCATAGACATGGATAATACGGGTCTCAGTGCGCTGCCCTAAGCCCAAAACCCTAAACTTCCTAAACCCTTAAGCCTTCAACCTATCGTGAAGCAGACAGGAGTAGCACCCTCTGAGAGACTCAGCTTGCTTCTCCCATCACCTCCCATACACCCTAAACCCACAAACCCCTAAACCCTAAACGAAAACGAACATAAACTATGTAGGATTCAGGGTCCTTTATCTCAGGACTCTTATTTTGGGTTTGCCCCACCTACCTTCATCCCACCCTCAGAGCCTTCTGATCACAGGCAGCTGCGAGGCCTGAGAACAACATCACCATTAAGCTCTCCTACGCAGCGGTCTCGGCTTAGGTTATATAAGGGTTCTGGGGGTTAAGGATTCGGGGTTCAGGGGTTGGGGGTCAGGGGTTGGGTTCAGAATTTTAGGGTTAAGGGGTTTGGGGTTTAGGGGTTTAGGGTTCAGGGCTTTGGGGATTTAGGCGCTTATTGTTTCAGGTGACCCTGGAGCTTCAAGGCGTAGACTCTCAAGCTGAAAGCCTGCAGTCCAAGACGCCTGCACACCCGAAAGCCCAAAACCCTAGGTGAGGCCCCTATATTACCCGTAGAGTCACCCTAAGCCCTGGGCTCTGAACAGGCTGAAACTTTGAAGGACCACAATACATTCAAAGGTTTACTGTAGGCTTTGTATACGCCAAATCTTGAAGAAGATATCCCCATGTTCCAAACCCTGAAACAAAGACACTGAAGCCAAGATACTAAACATGCGATCAGAAGCGCACTGTAACGTCAGTTGTGTCAAAACCCGAAGCGCCAGACACTAAAGCCCCCGTACCATAAAGCCCATCTATATGTTCCTTCCCAACTCTCCTTAGAACCCCGAACCCAAAACCGTAAACCCTAAACCGAATTTATTTAGCTGTCTGGATGCTGAGGGTTTTCCGCCGAAGCCGCCAAACCTAGATGGGTCCCCATCTCTCCGGAGTCCGGTATGGTCCCGGGTTTAGGGTTTAGGGTTTAGGGTTTAGGGTTTAGGGTTTAGGGTTTAGGGTTGTTTATCCGCTTCTACATGGTTGGTAGAGCCTATAGGATATACTATTGATGATATAAATCTGGCACTACCTTAACTTAAGGACCCTAACCTATGGGAATTGTGGTACATTCCTGATTATGGGTCATGCAGGATTTCTATCATCAGCCGTAGTGTGACCCGCTGACCTGAACCCTGAATTCCATTCTTCAAGGTTTGGGGTTCCGGGTTTAGAATGTTAGGTCAAGAGCCTGATGCCCTAGCTAAACCCTAGACCCTAAACCCTAAGCCCTAAACCCTAAGCCCGAAGCCCGAAGCCCTAAACCCTAAGCCCTAAACTCTAAGCCCTAAACCGTAAGCCCTAAACCCTAAACTCAAGGCATAGCCCGCCCACCTACTCTGGGGTGGCTAAAGCACCGCTCGCGAAAGCTGACCAGCCCCAACCCTGCCCTGCCCTGCCCTGGGTTTAGGGTTTAGGGTTTAGGGCGGCATGGGGTGGGAAGGAAATAAGGAAAAAGCCCTCAAAGACAGGCTTTCGCAGCCCGTCGCCATAGCACGATACACTCGACACAACCTTGTCGCAAGAGACAATTGTGAAAGCGCTATTCCACAGCAAACGCTAAACCTTAAGCCCTGAACCCTGAAACAAGCCTTGCAGCTTACATGTCAGTCTATAGGTTTTAGGGTTTAGGGGTTTAGGGTTAAGGGTTAAGGGTTTATGTGTTTGTTTCTGTCTATTTATTAGAGTATGTTCAGCCCCGACAGCTGTAGTCGAATACATCAGCCCGGAAGCATCCTAAGGTTGAGATCTACAACGAGCTGATGCCTCGCCTCCGCATTGCGGGGTTTCAGCATTTCAGTCTCTAGAGTTCAGGGTTTCAGGGCTTTCAGAGTTCACGATTTTTGGGTTTGGGGTCCAGGGTTTATAAGTTTAGGGCTTTAGGTCCACGGTTGTAGGTGTCGGGGTCAAGGCTTCGGAGCGTCAGGATCGGATAGGATTCTTGATGTACTAGGGTCTAGGGTTCATGTTCAGGGTTTTAGGGTTCAGGGGATGTTTGATGTATTGAAGTGGGTAATTAGAAGTTTAGGGTTTAGGGCTTCGGGTTTATGGCTTAGGATCTAGGGTTTGGGGTTTGGCTTCTTGAGAGGTGCTCCTGGCCAGGCGCAACCAGGACAATGCTAATCATGTCACACGTCGGTTCATGCTTCAACCCTGTTGCTCCAGGTACCACTTAGCATTCAAGGTTTTAGACCCCAAAGCAGGTGCATAGACGTTAAGCCAAAACCTAAAACCCCAGGGAATGCCACACCGTCTGCTCAACTAGCAGCAACGCTGCCGCCTGAGTCTTTACAGTATTTAAGCACTTGCATGGATCTTTCTCCATTACTTCCTCGACAGGGAAAGGCTTTGCCCATATCCCACACTAAATTTCTATTCTTAGCGATCCGGAGGCGCTCATCAATCCGCATAGAAGCCGTATCGCACAGCGTTCGAATCCCAGCAAAGCCCCGCTATTGAAATACCTTTGAGGCCTTGCGCCTACGAAAAAACCCTAAGCCATAGACACGAAACCTTAAACCCTAGAGTTTTACTGCTCCCTGAGAAGAATCGTTGGTCTTGAAAGACGTTAGGTGTTTGCTAACATTCCGAGGAGTTGGCCTTAAGCTTTCCGACGACAGGGCCTTAACACTGGGGCTTTCCGCTTTATTTAGCGGTTCGGGTTTTGGGTTTTGGGTTGATAATCTGTCACCTTTTTGTGCCTTTGAGTTCCTGTCAAAGTCGATAGTTGACCTGTTTGGGTTTGGGCGACTAAGTGCCAAGTGTCTTGGTGGCTCCGTGCTGCGTGGACAGCCCACCAAGACCGCTAAAGATGCTAAAGTCTATGGACCCCTAACCCTGAAGTAAACCCTGAACCCTAAACCCTAGCGTGGACCCCTGAGGTCTAAGCCGAAACCTGTTTATAAGCTTTTCGCAGCTTCGACTTCCAGATTTCAGCTTTTCCTCGCAACACGACAACCTGGGTTCTCAATGACTATAATGTAGAGGCTTCAAAAAGTAGCCATATTCTCCCGAGGGTTTCTTATTAAATGATAACATCATGCAGTTATACTACAATAAGGCCCCCTGACCCTATTCTACTTATCGAGGCCCGACATCAGTCAAGTTTTGGATCTTGCTTCCTCATACCTGGACTGGCCTTCACTGTACCTACTTGTCAGGGTTTGGGCATGACTCGTCTGAAGCAACCCTAACCCTCCAGGTACCTACTATATATGGCCCTAGGGGCTCTAGTACCCTTTATAGTAGGTACCTGGCGGGGTTAGGGCGAGATTCGATTTGTGCCGTTCCTTCGTCCCTTGGCCAGGTTCGACCTGCTCACTGACGTTGGCGTCCCTGAGCTGCACGAGCAGGGTCTTTCGGCAAATCGCCAGTTCTTTATAGCACATATGGGTAATTCTCTCAATCACGGTCCCTTTTTGGGGTCCCAAAATAGTACGGCATCCTTACAAAGAAAGGATTCCAAAAAAGCTCAATTTAGAGAACTACCCATATACACACATATTGACGCTAGAGTTACTCTACAGGAACCTGTTTAAGTGAAAGGCGTAGATGGACCCTTAGGCATTGAGCTCCCTCGATGCTGTTCTTGCATAATATAGGGTCCTTAATAATTCATTACCCATACTGTTTAGGGTTTAGGGTTTAGGGTTTAGGGTACTATGCTAGGGGCTCCTTAGTATAGTTATAGTAGAATTATACACCAAAATCTGATTCTAATTTTTTAAGGCCCCTACATTAGGCTTGCACATCTCGAGCTTTCCAGGTTGCGGAGCAGAGCGGCGATCTTACCATCGTCGAGGATGCCCGTGGCAACATCCAGGCGGCGGTTTGCAATTTTTCTAGTGTTGAACCATGTGTCAAATTGCACTACTGTACTGATTAAATGTCTGAGTTAGCATAAACGGGATAATAGCTTTCTTTTTGCCCCACACCGAGGCACTGTAAACTATGGTCTATTTTGCTGATCTGCTGCACCTTTGTCAGGTTATCGTCAGGTCCGGAGACCGATTTGGGAGGCTACAGTCGGGGCTTACTTTCGGGTTTAGGCATACTATCGCAATCCGCAGCGGAGAGGAGCCTGCCAACATTTGCCACGGATGATTTGCAGTTTAACTGTATAGATTCAGGTTCGATCCCGTTTCGCAGAATATTCAGAACACCCTCGCATACCCTGACCCTAAACCCAAAACCCTATAAACCCCGGCGAAGGTTTGGCCTGCAGGTGCACATGGCCATGCCGAAGACTTTAACCAGACTACTATGGCCCTAGACCTGAGGTTCAAAGCCTTCAAGGCCAAGCCGAAGATTCCCCCGAGGCTAAAACCCTATACCCCAAAACCCCCAAAGCCCTAAACCCCTAAGCCCCTAAACCCCTAAACCCCTAAGTCCTAAAACCTAAACTCCTAAACCCCGAAACCCTAAACCCTAAACCCCTAAACCCCTAGATCCTAAACCCTAAACTCCTAAACCCTAAACCCCTAAACCCTAAACCCTAAGCCCCGAAACCCTAAACCCCAAACCCCCTAAGCGCTATAACAAGCATCCCGAAGCCAACCTCCGAAGCCGAATCTCTCCGGCTGCTTAACATAGGGACCTTAATAATTAGGGTTTAGGGTTTAGGGTTTAGGGTTTAGGGTTTAGGACCTTAATAATTAGAACAGGGTTTTGGGGTCCTACAACTACACTAAGAGCCCCCAACATAGTATAGGTAATTTATAATCTCTGCCCTTCA
>CAJNDV010029391.1:29784-50702 GCA_905221635.1 Symbiodinium sp. CCMP2456 | reverse complement strand
TGGCTCTGCCGTATGAGGGTCGCAACCGACCAAAATCTCTCTATCCGGGGTAATTAACCCTAAACCCTAAACCCTAAACCCCTAAACCCTAAACCCTAAACCCAAAACCCTAAACCCAAAACCGAAACCCGAGAGTCTCAGCCAGGAGCGGTTTCACGAGATGAAGGACGAAGTCTCCAAGCTGGCGAACGAGACTCAAGATCATGGCCTCTACAGGCAAGCTATAGTATATAGAGCTCTACAGAAGATCCCGAAGCTTTGCGTTTAGTTTTTTTTTGGGTTTAGGTTTGGGCTTTGGCATAGAGTGGGTTCGCGGTCATTCGGCTTCCACAAAATTCATGAAGCTCCACGGGGTTCAGGGATTTGGCTGGTTTATGGCTGCCGAGCTTTGTATAGAGTCAGAGCATTCATACTCGTAATTTTATTGTGTCCTGGCTTAGCTAGACGACTGCAGGGCTGACGTGAGCAGCTGCTTGCCAAAGTGTGCTTTGGGAATATGCAAGCAAGGCCGCTGAAACTTTCCGAAGCGACAAGGATTGCCAAGAGCCAGCTGATTCTCTAATTACTTGTTTTGAACTCGGCGATCGTGCCACGTGAAAGCAACGTTACTGCGTTGATGCAAAGGTTTTTATTGGGTTGAAAGCTTGTGTAGCGCGCAATCTGCTGTCAGGACGCTCGTGGACCATCTGAGTCAGCTTCCGAATCTGACTGTGGGAGTCAACCGTTCGATTTGCGTTGGGCAGGGAGGGCAATGCCTCTGAAAGAGCTGCAATCATACATGTTGCTTATCCTCTGACGTGTTGTGATCTAGTCTTATAAGCTTTTACACACATGCATAGTATTGTCTAACAGTATATGTGTGTGATCATATACGCATGTAATGTATGTATGTATGTATGTATGTATGTATGTATGTATGTATGTATGTATGTATGTATAGTCTAATGGTGAATGTCATGTTGTATAGGTATAGATGCAGAGTCATAGAATGTATGTTGTTTTGTATTGTTATGTTCCTATCGAATATTAATACGTCTCATTTTCTATTTCTTGTTTCTCGCTCAGACTCTCTCATGCATGGCCAAAATACCGGTGGGAATCGTGTAGCCCAATAACAAGCACCCCTAAACCCTAAGTGCTCAGCCTGCCGTAGCATCAAAGCAATTGTCTTGCCAAGGGGGCCAGCCGGGTTGGCAAACAGGCCTTCAAGTTTTCAGTAATCACGCAGAACTGCATTGGGCATAAAGGCAGTTTTTTCCTGCAGGCCTAGTTGCTCTCGGTTGCAACTGCACAGCCTTTGGTAGGTCAGGAGCCTGGTGGACTTTTGGAAAAGTCGGTTGTTCCAGAATTCCCAAGCATTCATACTGGAACGGCACGCTGGGCTTGCATGTGGGGGTGCAGCGGTTTATTGGCCTCGCTCTGACACGTGCTGTCGAATATAGGGGCCTGAATAATTCGAATAGGGTTTTGGGGCCCATTTTACTATAATTTATTCAGGATGCCGTAAAAAAGTATTAGTAATTATTTAGGCCCCTACATTTTCTCAGGGTTTACCGGTTCAACTCTTTGCAAAGTCTCCGGACTCAGCTCGAAGAATCCATATCGCCCTGTGCTCGCACTGCCTCTGATGTGTGAACGAGTGCAGCGAGGAAACGTGGCCGTAAATAGTCGCTGTTGGTAGATTGCTTCAGTCATTGAGTGGATAAGTGTTTCGTTCGGTCCGGTTTCGCTCGAATGCAGTCATCAGGCAATCGAAATAGGTGTGCGCCTTTGGACGTGGATGATCGTGGATGCAGAACCCTAAGCTTGCCATGCTGCTGCGAAGTCTCCCAAGGCTGACCATGGACGATGCAGAGAAGTGGTGACTTGGATTTGGAAATTCGGGAGGGCATGGGATACTGACTCTGCTTACGTTAGCATACATGCATGTATGCATGCATGCATGCTTGCTTGGGTGCTTCAAAACATGCATAAATGCTTGCATGCATACAATCAAACAAACATAATTACATACATACTTACACATGTGCACATACGGACACATTTGTATGGAAAAGATACTGCTTGTCAAGACGCACATTCAAAGATCAAGTCGAGTTCGCAGTTGTGTATGAGCGAGCAACCATGCAGCATCGTCCTGCATGTGTGCGCGGACAGATCTTTATGGATGCGTGCAGCATCATGCAGCTATTTGTGCGTAGCAGTGTATGTAAGTTGAGAACAGATCAGGACAGCTTGAGAAGTTGCAAGCATGGCCCCAGCTTCATGCAGGGGAAAAATGCTAATTACACCCTCCTCCCCCGGGAATCAGATTTAGAGCCCTTTTCGAGTTTGAGGGGCGAGCCTGGGGTGCTGCCTGTGCTTCGCGACTCTGTCGCCCTACTAGGATTTAATGTGGGTTGAGGGTGAAGAATTAACTATACTATTCCTTAGGGTCCCTTTCGGAGCTTTCTTTAGCCCTAAACCCTAAACCCTCTACCGAGGAATGGGCAGGGTGACTTGATGCATTCGCCTTTCTCCCGCGAGCACCTCAGCCTTGAGTGCCTTGGCAGCAGTTTCGTCGGAAGAAGGTCCTTGGTGGCGATGGCATATGTGTTTGTATGTTTCTACTGGCATTTTTGCTTGGGTATTTGTCTACACACACACACACACACACATATATATATATATGTATTTATCTGTATGTATATATATATATATATAAATACAAATTGTACAAACACACCTGTATGCCACTGACAGCAACAGTCAACACTTTGGGCATCTACAAAGGCACCCGCAGCCTCAAGGAGTGCATCACGTAAGAATGCCGCAAAAGGCAGGCTGCATGTGGGGTCACGGTTTTTGCTCATGTGGGGGAGGCTGCCACTGGCTTGACAGCAGCTAAACCTTCGTCTCCAAATCCGGTGCGGTTGAAGACGAGCTGTGGGTTGCAAGTGCAAGTGAATAAAGGGAAGTGATATATGGTTCGCTGTACTCTGCGACGAGCTCTATGTGCCCCGTCACTGATACTATGACACTTGCTACTACGGTTTCTCGGAACCGGGACTCGACAGAGACCACCTTGGTCACAGCACTCGTGCATAATAACGACTTGGTGGATGATGAAAGTATAATGTTGATGATGGTCATGAGACTGCTGCAGGTAGCTGTGCGACTGACGATAGTTCCTATCATGATGCTGGTGACGAAGAGGACAAACATGAGCAAAACTAAGATCAGGAGCGTCAGGACATTTTGGAGCCCTGGTTGGACGATGCAGATTGGCCTGAGGCGTGGTGTCTGACTTCTCCATCTAAGGAAGATGGACCCGGTCACGATTTACTCTGCACCAGCCCTAGTGTGGCTTCTGCTTCGACAGCCAACACAACGACGGTTTGGCAGGGTGTCGCATTTGTATACATGTGCGCATAAATAATGTTGTAGATAAAAAGACAGAGGCACCCATACACACATACATCTATATATACATATATATACATATATATATATATGTATGTGTGTATATATATATACATATATATACACATATGCACACATATAGATGGGTATGGATCGGGCATCCAAGCTGTCCTTTTCCGGGGCTCGAGCCGGGGCATCCCAGGCGCCTGGCTAAACTGTCAGACTTCCCGTCAGCCACTTCCGGACTGATTGCCCGACACTTAATATAGGGGCTTAATGATTAGAATACGGTTTTGGTGTATATGATAGTAATAAGGAGCCCCCAAAAAATAGTATAGGTAATTATTTAGAGGCCCCTACATCACAAAAGGATCTCCTTTTGGTGAATGCATGCAGTTGCGGACTAGTCAGTGCGTGCCACAGAAGAAATAGCCTTCCACGGCTTTACTTGGAGGTCGGCCATGGTGACATGCTGGAGAAGGTGGGGCAAGACAACTACTGTTGGTATTCTGGCTCCCTCGAAGAGGTTTTAGTGTTGGACTCAGACAAACCATGGTTGCCATAAGCACAAAGCCCGGGCAGTCTTTACCCCGATGGGAAATTCATTTCATCAGCACCCACCTCGATCAATACTCCAGTCTCGAAAGCATCTCTTCAGTACGAAGTCTGAACAGAACATCAGCTGCATCTTCCTGATCCGCTTCGCGTCCACTCGGCAGGATTTCTGGGAAATGCTGCAATGCCACTCTGTGAGGACAGCCAGTCTCGCAGCTCTCGTTGAGTAGATTTGGGGTTACGAAGCGTGACACCGACGTTCTCACAGTTCTGGGGGTTGTAGGCAGGCGGGTCGGCTTTAGAAGGTGTCGCGGCATGCCAGGAGGAGAGGCGTGGCAAGTGGACATGAATTCCGGGCTGAGAAGCACACCTCTGTTTCTGCTTCTGACAATTGTGGCAGTAAGTTCACACCAAGCATCGTAATATGCAAGATGGTCAGAATCCACCACCTGTATGGGCATCAGGTCCGGGTCTCGACCCGGCAGACATGCTGGCCATTTTATATTTAGCATTCTCGAATAGACGAAGACTTTAGTCCATTGCCCGATGGCTGTGCTTCATCTCATCTTTATGCGGCGAATTTTCTGGCAAGCAGACTGCTTTGCTTGCATGCCAGGCCGAGGTCCTAAAAGTATTCTCACGACCCTCACACACCCGACTTCTACAGCTAAAGATAGCCCCAGACATGTTTCCGTCTGCACAAGAGGCCCAGATGTTCAGCCAAGATCACAGCACACGGATTCCACGGTGAATTGCTTCCTGCCAAGCCCAAAGCATCAATATCCAGCAGGGTCCTCTACGACATCCGGCCAACCGACCACAGGCAGGGGTCCTAAGAAGGTGCCAGCCATAAATCTTTGGTTCTGCCCGGCATCGCATGCATCTTCCGTCTGCCTGCTTTGTTCCTTCACGGTCCGTTACAGGAGCCCAAAGGGCCCTAGGTACTGTTATGGGGGATACTTTCCCAAATCATTAAAAAGGATTCCCCATTTTCGAAGCCCTACATTCTAGTATATCGGTACTTTGGACCCGACCGAACCCTAAACCCAAAGTGCAGGAGGGGAGAGTGCCTAACTTGATCAGGGGGGAGCTCTTTTCTCGCCATCAGCGCTTCTCCGTTTCAGCTCTCCGCATGCAGTGCCACGCTCTCAGGACATTTGCGGTACCACCAAGTCGTTCGACACTTCATCAGATCGGACCGATGCCAACGAAGTGCAACTATAATCAGCCGCAGGAGGCAACGAATGATCAGAATCAAGTATTCTGGTAAAACGGACCCTGCATCGTAGGTTCGTCCTAGTCAGGCGGGAGGCAAAACTATTCGAGAATCAAACGATGATAGTGACGGACCGACTGTCGAAGCCTAAGACCATACCTCCGCACATAGGACATGTGAAGCTAGAGACGCTTTCATGCACAAGCCACTGTTCTCCGACTGTGTACCCTGCATTGTGGGCTTCGTCCTAGCTAGGTGGGAGGCAAAAACCTCCGCACATTTACACATTTCACTCACCCCCCCCAACGTAGCGGCATCAAATTCAAGGCCGCTCCCGTGGCATCTTCTTCAAGTCCATGCCGGTGGGGCGGGAAGCTGCCTACGGGACGCTGGCCCACATCAGGCCGCCAAAGAGTTTTCAGAATGGGCTGGATTCATTTGGGAAGGCTTCATTGAGCAAAAAGTCACCTGGCATGACTCCATGCACTTGGTTCTTCGGCTGAAGGGCTCTGTCTACAGTCTAACATGACTCCACAGTGCCGACAGAACCTTATTAACTTATGGTCCCGTGTCGTTGCAGACATCGCCGAACATTGAATTACTGCCCGTAGTTGGTGGAGCATCTGCCAGGAGCGACGAGGGCCGGCACACCTTGGTTGAGCTTGCCTGGCAGGCGAAGAGGCTGGATACGTTTGTTGTCAGAGCTGATGTTTCAGGCCGGCTTGTCTTTCCTGGATCTGGTGGCCAAATACACCGGCCAGGGCAGCTTAACGGCTTGTGGTTAACCATGCAGACAACCACCAGAGAAATGGCGTGAAATCCGAACGAGATCGTGCCGTGTACGGCATTTATTATGAAGTCGGGCCGAAGGTTACCCAAAGCCGTCTAGCTGAGTGCAGAGCATGGCATCTGGGGTTAGGGGAGTGCTAGGGGCCTCAGTAAGACAGCTCGGAACAGCTTGGGTCGGCAGAGATTTGCCTGAAAGCATCATGTATTCGATCAGGTGTAACTTAGTAGCTTAGTAGCTTAGTGTTTGCTGCTGATGATAGGTAATGGTTAGCACTGCGGCGATTAAGTCCGTGGCAAGACATGCAAAAAATGGACCATGCACCTTACACCCTTTACGAAGTTCCTTGGCTTGGCTTGGCTTGGCTACCCGGCTGACTGCATGTGTTACTTTGGATCAATTTCCTCCCATTGTTTGCCATCGTAAAGATCATGCCGCAGTTTTTCACGGACATCAACCAAGATAACCCTGAGCCGCATCAGCCTCGTCGTAGATATTGTCTACAAGACCTGGGATGGTATGTTCCTGCTTTCCATTGCTGATCCGCAGGGTGCACGCGCTAAGGGCAGACACATTCGAAAGGCAGCTAACTGATGCATGGCCTGGCAGGGTATGTTGGAGAAGCCCTAGGTTGCCAAGGTGAACCACAGCATGCATACTTAGTCAATAAGCCTCGGTCTCTACCCCAGGCCGATTTCTAAGCTTGCAACGAGACTGCGAGCACAATCTTCACAGAACTGTCCAGTTGCAGCCGTCAGGAAGCGAACCGCCTTCATGGGAAGTCAGGAACCCGGGCCCGCAGTGATCCTTGCAGTCGGGCTCGTACCATGTAATTGCTGAGTGCTTCTGTGAGATGGCAGAATCGGCAGCAGGCGGGAAACGGGAAATGCTACTGCATTGCACACTAGCAGATACCACGCCACTCAGCAAGTACGAAGAACCCATCATCGCCTCTACAATTAAGTTGCATTCCGTCCGGTCAGTCCAGCTGTACCATCTACTGAGTCTACTGATTTGGCTGGACCGTACTACACCAGACCCACACTATGCTTCACTGGACCTTACACCGGAGCTCTGGAGCTCCGGCCTAAACCCTAAACCCTTGTGAGCACCGAAACCCTAAACCCTTAAACCCTAAAAGCCCAGGTGAGGAGTTGTGGAGCCATGCCTGGGCCCTGGCCATCCCAAGGGTTTCACGGCCGTTGAGTGTCTTACATGTTTAGGGTTGAGGGATGTTTAGGGCTCACTTCCATATTCGAGTCAGAACGTACATGGCCATAGAAATAATTTAGGGAGGGATGTCTTGTTTGAGGGTTTTTTGATTGAAGATCCTACTGCTTAGGATTTCTTTTGGGGTCCCATATTTTCTGAGGCTTGTGTTTTCAGCATTCCATGTCGAAGCCTTTGGTTTCCACAAACCATTAACCCTTTCCTGCAACTTCAAGTGTTGGGAGTCAGGTCATGGGGATGTTGACCAACATAGGCTGATGATACTTTGTTAGCCCATGATATTCCATGGTTGCTTGCACGCAGGAGGACAAGCAGAAGTCAGTGCCAGCGCGGCTTGAACATGAGCCTTGCTCTCGCTGCTATGAGGACAACCGTCAAGTTCTTGCAGAAGAGCTGACAAAAGCAGGCCGAGAAGCAGATCTTGCTTCAAAGCTTCGCGCTCTGCTGCTAGGAGTAGAGTTGAGGTCTGAGTAAGAGTGGAGATTTTCCTTCTGCGGGCGTTGGATGTCGGACCAGGAATTTGCACACCGGTACAGAGCGCTTACCCGAACATGCCGAGAAGTGCTGCTTTCACAATGCGGTGTTCGGTCGCTAGTCATATGTGACGCGTTGCAAAAAGCAGGGGACTAGGTCTCCCGGACTATCACTCTACGCATAGATCTTGAAGCACTAAGCCCGGACGCCGGATGCCTCACATTTCTTGGGATAAGGGCTGAAGGGATCTCGCTTGAGATGGGTTGAAGCTATTGTCTGGGCGATGTCGTTGTGGAGAAGGCCGCCGGACCCTGCATTGCAGATTTGTGCTCACTCAAGCTTTATAGGTGTAGTGATGGAGGCAGCAATGTCGACGTGTAATGCGACAGTTATACTTGGCTACCAGAGCATGAAGGTGAGTAACCTAGCCCCTCGCGGCTTGCAGGGCACACCGTGGAGCATGTGCGGAGCGACGGATCCACGGAACGCCATGCCATGGGGTCGGATGCCAAGTCTTCTTTTGGGACGGTGTAGGCATGTGCTTGTCTAGTTCGGTGATGTTGGCATTGGCTGAACATCGTAGTTGTGATGTTGAGGAAGATGATGGTGATGGGTATTGTTGTGGTTTGGTTTCGGACGCATCCGGTTGCTCCTACGAAGAGATCCGAAGAGACACATTAACGGCTTCTTGCAGTGTATGAAACTATGAAACATTGGTGAGTCTCTGCATGCAGTGCCCCCCGCCATGTTTGCGATAAGGCAAGCATGCCGAGTGAACATGCAAACTAAATGAGCAACTAGGTGGACCAGGCTTTGCAGACATGTAGCCGAATAAAGCTGTCCTAGAGGGACGTGGCCCTAGCCCTGTCTTGGGGTCCGAAACGGCAGATTTGAAGCTGAAGGGTCGAGAATGGCGCTCGATGCGTCAGGATTCAGTATCCGGACTGGCTGGTGCGTGAAGAGGCGCGCCCCTGGGCCACTTCCTATCGCTCGTGTCTTCGCACTGTATGTAGCTCACAACTTGGTGCTTTCGGGAACAGCCGCTGTCCGAATTCTGAGAAGCGCCAGCCGCGACATGTTGCTCAGCACACCTATCTTTGTCAATTAACCTTCATGCAGAAGTCTTGCCATTGGAGTATGATTTGCAGTCTTTCGCTCGCAATGACGATGCAGAATAGCAGTGGCGAGTATACAGCTGCTTTTGTGCGAACCCACCCACCCAACCCACTCACCCACCCGCCCGTGGTTAAGCTCCACAACCTGAAGGAGCGCCTGAAGCTGTTGGAGAAGAAACGTGAGGCCGGCGAGGCCGCCGTGCAGTGCAATGGTAGCTATTCGCCGCACATCCGGGAGGGCCTTATAAAGCATTAGGGTTTAGGGACCTACCGCTGATGATATAAATCCTGCATTACCCAGAATTAGGAATATACCATAATTTCCATAGTTTAGGGTCCTTAAGATCGTGCAGGATTCATGTCATCAACAGTAGGGCTCCAGGTACCGAAATATTGGGCAACTGGTTTGACACGATGAGTCGTATTCGAACTGGAAGCCTTCAGACAGGCACATTAGGAAGGCAACGACGACAGATGAAGGGAAGTACATGGGATAAGTGAGGTTGAGTATATTATATAAGCATAGCCGTGATAGGGATTAACGACAGCAAATAATGCTGCAAACTAAACCGATACAAGGACCGATGATAGCAGTCATGTTACTTCTTCGGCGAGTAGGATCATTATCAGTGAACGGTGGGTTGCCGTTGTACTTGTTCTCTGGGAAGTAAAAGCACTCGTGTGCTGAACCGCAGGTCTCCGACATACTTGTATAGTATATCGACTCCTTTCACAGGGCGAGTTGAGCTTGCTCTGCATTCTGAGCAAGCACGAGGATGCCAGGAGCATTCGGGCCGAACTTTCTCACGAAATCCAAACAAGGGTGTTCATCCACATCCACGCCGACAGTATTGGTGCCATGTCGTGCCGTGTGTCTTGCCTCACACAAACACAGGGGGAAGGTCTCGGACGAACCCTCACAGCGCGGACTCGAGTCAAAGCAGAGCCCTCCCCCAAATTGGGGTTTCCGAAAATAGGGGACCCCAATATAGTACCCTAAATAGTAGGATCCTTATTATAAGGACGCCCAAATAAGGTACCCCTGTTTTCGGAAACTCCCAAATTCCCGAGCTGCCATCCTCTCTTCGACAGGCAGGCAGCCACGTCCAGAAGTCCCGAACAGAACGGAGCTCGGAGGCCTGCTCGGTGCCCTTTTTTTCGGGGCTCCAAATAGCCCACAGTAGGTACTGTTTAATATTATTTATAGACTTTTAGACCCCAAAGTAGGTACCATTTATAGACTTTAGACCCCAAAGTAGGTACCATTTATAGACTTTAGACCCCAAAGTAGGTAGTGTTTGTGTACTTGGAGCCCCGGGGTTTGGTTGCAACGGATTCTCGGAAGTAGAGTTAGGATGTGCAGTAGGGCTTTGGGCTTGGCAGCTCTCTGCTTCAAAAGCCTGAAGGCTTTTTGAGCATGCAGGACTGTATGTCACTACGCAGGTAATAAAGCTGCACAGCTTTCGGCCTTCAGGCTTGCCGTGCAATGTGCGAGATCTGTGTCGCAGGTGAACTTGACCTGCAGTTGCCATGCACAGGCAGTTGCAGCACGACTCGCCCGCCCGGTCGAAGAGATGGCGCGGTGCCTGGTTGAACTGTGTTGCTTGCTAGAATTGCTTAACTACTTCTTGACACAACGTAGTTTTCTGCATTGGATTAATGAGGCATTCGGAGGTCTGTGACAGTTCGTGTTCGACAGGCTTGCATATGCTTGGATGCCATGACAGCTGGCTTTAAATTCTGAAATCCTAAGCACTGAGGACGCCATGACCGAGCTCCGGAATGCGGCCAATCAGCGGGAGCCACTCGTCCCAGCTGTCACTTTGCCACCTCAAGAGCCTTCCCCTTGCCCTCACTAGTTTGTTAGTCGGCATTGCACCGTCCCTGATGTTAGTGAACCGTTAGTGATGATGCGGGTAATGATTTTGCTGATGCGCATGCTATGGGACATTGATGGTGGTAGTAATGGTGGTGGAGGTCATGTTGATGAGCTTAAGAGCTGCATGATCGAAATCGTCATGTCGGATGCACGACGGTCATCGTACTTTGGGTGACTGCTAGTATCTAGGAGTATCTGTGTGCATTCACATTTTGATTCAAGCCTGTGTGTTCCAGAACCGCACAAGAAAGCAAATTCACAGGAATCCCTAACCCTCCAGGTACCTACCAAAAAGGGCCCCAGGGGCTCTAGTACCCTATATAGTAGGTACCTGGGGGGTTAGGGATCGTGCATTATGGCCCTGGACGAGCTAACGCCTTGTTGAGCAAGCGAGCAGCTTCCCAGGTTGGTCGTGGCTCAGCGGAAGCTGGCTCGCTACCAGCGCTTGTCGGACGAGAGGGGACTCCTTGCGAACAAGGCAACCGTCACAGTCCCGGCAGTAGAACCATAGCCCCGGGGCTCCAAGTACACAACTAGTACCTACTTTGGGGTCTAAAGTCTATAGATAGTGCCTACTTTGGGCTATTTGGAGCCCCGGGTTAGGCCCTCAAGTAAGAAGTGCATGCAGCGTGAAAAGACACTGGGTGCGACATCAGGTTTACAGGAATCCAGAAGCAAGCTGCAGGTGCTGAAGAACGTGCCCGAGTGGATTCGAGAGGAGACACCATGACACATTTTCTTGGCTTAAAAGTGCTGAAGGTTCCAAGTCCAGAGAAGCTTGTAAACTCACGGTTTAGGATTCCGATCAGATGGTATAGCTTGCGGATCGTAGCCATCGCAGCGTGACAGCAAACTCCGTGATGAAACTGCTCAGCTGTCAGCTCCCTCTCGTCGAACTCAGCAAGGGGTTGTACTCGAAGAGAACATGCCCAAAAAATGCTAAAGCGTGCGGTTCTTACAGTATACCAGATGTATCCGTGTGTAAGGTATATAACTGCTTGATACCGTTAATCATACGTCCCTTTACTCCGTACAGACTTATAACTTATAACTGCTTGTGCCGGAGTGGGCTTGACTTGAGCTCTTGCATGCACAAGCAGATACTGCGGAGTACCCTGAACCATAAACTTGAAACCCTAAACCTCTAAACTGGCAGCGTGTTTCCGTTTGATCTCGAGCTTATTTTGGTTTCACTGCTCAGCGGACCTCGAACCACATGCCTCGCCTGGATTGTCCGAGTGTGAGCGCCGAAACCCCTAAACCCAAAACCTAGCCGGATCGCCCACCATTCGCAGGATGAGCCTGAACTCTGCTCTCGAACAGTATACCTTTGGATGTGTGCCTGCTTAGGGCCTGGGTATGTTTGCAAGCGGGTTTAGGGTTGAGGGTCTTGCTTGAGCTTGCATCTGCTTCTGTCAGGACGCAGCGAAGCAGGCAGAGTGGGTGGCAGCCAAAAAGAAGGCAAGTCTGTGTGTGGGCGTGTGGTAGCTGTGCTGAGCTGCCCTACTGGCAGCTGGCGAGCTTTCCGGGCAGCAAAATCGTAGAGCAAGAGTCCATGAAGCAGCAACCTCGTAGAGCAAGAGTCCATGAAGCAGACTTTCTGTTGTGCACATGTCTTGTAACCTCTTGCTTGGGTCGAACCTTGTTGTTGCTGCTCTTGGTGCTGCCACTGCTGTTCTTGCTGTCCTCTCTCTGCCATTACACCGACTGCCAGACAAACACATACAAATGCATGTATAAATACAGACATACATATTGCTACCGTATCTTTGTTTGTTTTTTTGCCGCCTGCATCTTGTTATTTCCCGTGCATCATGAGTAGTCAAGCCTCGTATCTCTTCGAAGTGAGGAGAAGGCTGAGCGCGAGGAAGCCGGCGCCAATGGTCGCCGCCTCGGGGTACTGAAGCCCCAAACCCTTTCAAGCAAAAATTAAGCACACCCTGAAGATTGAGGCGCAGCTTTAAGAGCTATCCCAAACCCTCCAGGTACCTACTATATAGGGCCCCAGGGGCTCCAGTACCCTATATAGTAGGTACCTGGGGGGTTAGGGTATCTAGGAAGAGCCCAGCGACTTGATCCCAACTCTCGCAGTCAGCTCCCAGGCTCAAAGGAGGCCGAGGTTGACCGCAGAACCGTGGAAGTCGAGGAGCTCGCAGATTGGCGCAGGGCTTCAAGTGGCCGCAGTGCCAGTGGCAGTAGTAGCACTCGTCGTCGAAGTCGCGGCCGTCGTCGTCGTCGTCGTCGCAGAAGTAGTGCAGTGGCAGCAGCAGTAGCCGCCGTCGTCGTAGTAGCAGTAGTGGTAGTCGTCGTCGTCGCGATCGTCGTCTTCGTCGTGGTGCTTGTGCCAGTGACAGTGGCAATGGGGGGCAGCTCAGCAGCGGTAGCAGCAGCGGTAGTTACAACTCGGATTTTCAAGCCTGGGAAGCACATAAGCAAGAAGACACTTCTGGTCCCTGGCAGTGCGAAGAAATAGACAGCTAACCCAACCAGAGATTACGATTAAGACTGTCAGCAGCAACAGAGGTACACTCGTCCTGGGACAGGGGTAGTTCTTCATCAGATTCCCAAGAGCCAATACAGAAATACCAACAGCAGTCTTATCAGCAAATATCAGTAGCACCGCTGCCGTTTGCATTGCTTCTCTCGTTCATGAGAACAGCCCTTCGACTGCTGCGTTTGGCTCGAGATTGATTGTCCAGATTTCTGCCCGCAGGGCACCGGAGGCCTTGCACTATATATTTCAGTTTGTCCTACAATTTTATGTACTCTAAAAAAACTCCGCTTTGTCGGCAGATTCACGGAGTAGTTTTTGCTATACATCCTCGCCCGAATGGCCAAGATTGGCAACTGTTCTAAGGCCCTTACCCAAGGGGTACTCCAACGGCTTAAAAAGCAAGGACGGTATTGTACCAGTCGTGGAGTCTGAGATGCATGGAAGATACCTCTCCACCCGCCCTCCCTAGCTTGCTCCAGTTTCCCTACATAGGCCCTTAGTGACTGCAACCGGGCACCTAGACAGCGAATGTACTCTTCGTGACACTTGCTCTATCAGCTGCCCGTCAAATTGTACGCATAATTAGCTGTTACCCTCATACCTTTTGTTTAGGTCTATTGGGCCGGGACCAGGGCTTCAAAATTTGGCGCTCTGAGAAACAGCATGGTGCAGGCACGCTATGGCCCAATGTAATGCTGGCAACAGAGTGCCTCGTCTTGGTTCATGGTGCGACTCCTAACAACAAATGCCCAGAGGGGGTGGAAGACTGCAGGGCAGTTGTGTTGTTTTATTTGTGCTGGCCCCACTTGCCCACCATGCGCTTCCGATGCATCATGATGCATCACATCCATGCATAGTCGCTTGAAGAATCTTGAAGATCTTTAGGTAGTTTCGGGCTTGCGCTTGGGAGAACGGCATTTATCCATCCACCGGTATCGCGCTTCGTTGTTCGGTGCAGTGTGGGCTGTGCGAGACCTTGTGCCTCCGACCCACTTCCTATGACCAGCGCGCCTTTGAAGATTTTGGGCAGTCCTGCAGGTAGAAGAAACGCAACCCTTCCTGCGAGCCTTATAGATGGGCTCACTCTGTTTTCCGTTAGAAGCAACCCTAAACAGCGCACACGAACATCCTAAACCCTACAGGCCCTAGACCGTGAGGTTGTCCAGGCCACCGTGGTTCAGGGCAACTACCACCCGGGCGCTCCGGGCAATGGTGGCCCAGGCCCGGAGAGACGAGCAAGTCTTCAGGCGCTCTCTTTGAACATTTTGGGCTCCGTATCGATATTTCTTTCGGATCCCGGGTCCTACTCTCTAGGGCCATCTAGGATTCAACAGTAGGGCCACTGATTTTTCTGCAGGGGAGCCGAATCATTCAGAAACACGTGCCACGATGTCCTTTGACACGTTGGGCATCGGCTCTTCCGACCTGGATCCTGATGCCCAGAAGCCTGAAAGAGCTCGAGCCTAAGGAGCCCTAAGGCCCTAAGGAAGCTGTGGAGTAATGGAAGCCTTAAGTGGCAGCTGAGAGGTTGTCAGTGGGTTCTGACTCTGATGGCTTCATTCAGGTTTGAAGGTGTGTCTGAGCGGGGGTTATAAGATGTCCCTAAAATCTGTAAACCGCGACATCATGTAAGCCTTCAACTCCAACTCCCCACTTGCAAAAGCCTAAGCGTTAAGACGCACCGAAGCAAGTTGTGAAACTTGAAAGGATATGGGATCCAGATGGGCCAGCCCATTGGCACCACCCAGGCCTCTTGACCTTGGCTTCAGGTCCAGCTTAGGGCTCCGGGGCGCCAGGTTTTCGAGTCTCGGTTTACCTATAGTCTGCATTGTAGTTCCTTTTTGGAGATACCTTATAAAATCCTTGATATATATTTGGTTAAACTAACCAAAAAAAGGAACTACAATGGAGACTATAGATAAGTGCCCAGCTGCCGAGAAGGTCTGGAATCGGCTTCACTTGCGTGTCGGAGCTGGGCCTTTGGGCTTGAGGATGGGTTCCGGAAGCCCATGGGGGCCTGGATGAGCCTATCCCTAACCCCCAGGTACCTACTATATAGGGTACTAGTGTCCCTGGGGCCCTATATAGTAGGTACCTGGAGGGTGAGGGTATTTCATGCTTCTAAGCCGAGGTTATCGGCCAGCCAATCTACGTGCAGCTGTGCCTGCACATATGGGGGGGTTCCTGGTAGTGACTATGAGGACGGCCAGCTCTATACAGACTGCGGCTCTGGATTGAGGGGGTTAAAGTAGCAAGAGCATGTCATGTAGGAAGGCAAAACTATCGGTGAAGCAAAAGAGCTGCAGAGCTAGAAGTGAGACTGTCGACAACTTACAGCAGGCTCTTTCCCGCCTGTACAGAGAACGGCCGCAAATCGCGGTAAACCATCGTGTCGACAAACTCAAGATGGTTTTCGACATTATGTTTTTCTTGTGGTGTTCCGCGCACAGCCCCGTTTCGCTCCGGACACAGTTTCCGGCCACTCCTGACACAGGGAACCCCGACACACGCATCACTGTTCAGTTCACTGCCCGGTTCTTTTTCTTCTTTTGAAAAGTGGTTTCGTGACAAGACTTGGCCACCAAATTGTAGCGACTCTTGGCTTGCATCAACCCTGTCAAAATGAGGGCTTTAGTGTTCTAGCTGATAATGCCCGCTATATTAAAGGTTGATTTGTGGTGATCTGGGGGCAGAAGAAACAACAGCACTGACCAACGCACGACCCATGACCGCAGAAAGGAATGATGGCCTTGGTCCTGGCTATGGTGGCTATGGCGGCTATGGGGGGGCTTGGGACGACCGACCGCCTACAGTGGACGAGCGAGGAGGGATTCTGTTTGGACCATGAGGGTTTATGGGTAGTTCTCTACATTTGGATCCCTCTTTACATCCCCAATTAGTGCGGCACCCCTGTATGAAGACGAGACCCTAAAAGGGACCCTAATTTAGAGGTATAAGTAGGGCCAAGGGGTTTAGGACTTGCCATCGGAAGCCCTGGCTTAAGTGTGATACGGCCGTGGCTACAGCGGCTACAGCCGTAGGCCAAGGACCGGGTAGTACCTTAAACTCTGTCTGTTGGAAGCACCTGGAGCACTCTTGTTCTGTACTTCTGGTACTCTAGTACATAACACTCTCCATTATGCCCCTCTACCCTAAACCCCAAGCTCGAAAGCCTCTATGCCGTTTTATATAGTCTCACCCTGGCAAGCCGGACTGGACGCCTTCAGTTAAGCCCTGAAACAGGAGCAGGCACCGGCTGGATGCTGTGGTCTGGATGGCAATGATTTGCATGGGGCTTCGATTTGGGCCTCGTAGGGTGTAGGGTTGCGTTTCACGGAAAGGGCATGCATAAGGGAAAGCTTAGGGTTTAGAGCGGACATCTTCGCTGCAGTGTTTGTTTGTTTGCGAGGCGACCCCGCCCCGTCAAAGAAGCCGATAAAGGTGCGACACTTCGTGTTGAATTGAGAGGATCCATATCCCCACGCGCAACCTCATCAAAGGGTAGCTGGAGATTTCAGTTCCCATGCAGGATACAATTGCAGATTTCACCCGGGATTTTGTGCAGGCCCACACGGGAATACCGGCTCCCAGATTCTGAAGCAGTCTGGAGTAAGTGTATAAGGTTCAGGGTAGACCCCAAACCCCAAAACCCACCCTTAATTAGCAGTGCCAGCTCGATGTGTAGTCACTTTGGAGTGGGACATAGAGACCTCGTCTGGAGGAGTCGGAGTTCGAGAGCCTAAACCCTAGTCTTTATGGCTCACAGGTTTGAGTCGGCGTGACACTTGAAAGGCGGTTTGTTGCAGGTGTCACGCCGACTCAAACCCGTGAGACTTCGCCTGGCTTGTCCGAGTTGTGTGAGCGTAATCTTTATGGCCCTGTGTCTCTTTGGAATCTCGAGATTGCTTTTGTCTCACTTCTCAGCGGACCTCGAACCACATGCCTCGCCTGGACTGTCCGAGTGTGAGCGCCGAAACCCTGATCTGCCAGCACCCAAGGTACGCGATAGGCTGCTTCCTTTGCCTTTGCTTTGGCTCAGTTGGTCCGCTGTTTTGGTTTGTCGTTGCAGGCGCGGCAGGGAGGGATGTTGGGTTCAGCGTTCAGCCTGCGGCTAGAAGGCTTTGGGTTCAGGGTTTCGGGTTCAGGGTTCAGCCTGTGCCAGCAGACCTGCACACACGCAAGTGGCATCATGATGGCAAACCTTGTCTAAGAAGCCCCAGGCTAAGGATCACAGATCCTGACCCTAAACCCTAAACCCTAAACCCTTACAACCGACGTTCTGCGACCACCTTGGCCCGGGGTCCCCAAGTTTAGGGTTGAAATCGTGAACTTCTTGGATCCCGTTCAAGGCATGCACTACTGCAAGCCGAAAGCGGTGCGCGACAGCCTACCTCAAGAAGCACAGGTCGCCAGGCGCTGGCCGGAACTTGGGTTTAGGGGTTTCGGGCTTAAGGGTTAAGCTGTATTCAAGAGGGGCTGAGGGTTCATGATTTGAAATTAGGGGCTCAGGGTCCAGCCTTCGTTGCCTTGCGACCATGGAAGCCTCATAGGTCGACACTTGCGCCAACTTTGCTGGCATTGTCTACCGTCCGGACTTTCAGCCAGACGACCGAAGTCTTGCTTAGCACGACCTAGCGGCAAGTAGCACCATGAAATACGGTAGCACTGCGCAGAACTATTCTACCACCATGTTTAGCACTGCGTAGAAGTGCAGTTGCGCACTCCCTACTTTGAGGATGCTTTTGCCATTCAAACTGGGACCCTGATGCAGCCCCAACTTCCTCAATCCCAGAAGTCTTGAAAGCTTTTGCACCCTGCAGGGTGTCCCTAATGACCGCAGCCACCGCCTGAGCTGTTCAGCATATGGTTTCGGTGTTGAGGGCTTTACTGCTTTCAGGCCTGAGATGCATGTCCCAATCCTAGGTCCCAGGTGTTATCCAGGCTGACTGCATAGAAGCTTTTCGTTGCTTTGCGATAAATATAAACATATATATATATATATATATATTGTTGATGGTCTTAGATCGCATTATATAAACTTAGCCGGGAGGGAGGACACTGCCTACCGAAGTTCATTCGGCCCGTGTGGGCATGTACCTTCAGAAGTCCTCAGCTTCATGGAGCGGGAGCATTTTGGAATTGTTTTTACATCGTCACTCTGTGGTAGTTTCCAGTGGACGAGGGCGCTGAACTGGGCAGTTTACACACTGCTGCATCGTCCTGTCACTCTCGAGGTCCTTGCAGAGCCCAAAAGATAGGATGAGGCCAATGGGGCTGTGGAAAATGCATGTAAGGCACAGTACCCCATGTTGTTGTTCCTTTCCAGTCGACTACACTAATTTTCACGCCTCTCACGGCAAAACAGGGACGAAACCGCAAAGGCCGATTAGGTGCAGCTGCAAGTATTCCAACAAGGCTCTCCCGTAGCACACCGCTGGAAGTCTACTGCTGAGGTCGGATCGACGATTGGTCTTGGGATCCTGATTTTCTTGCTTGTGACGGTGGTGGCGCCCAACTCCTCGCTATACAGAGTGGGCTTGGCATGGCCTTAGCTATGTAGTCCTCTGCCAGCAACCTACCATATATTCAAGCCTAACTGCTTACCAATATCATTCGTTAGGGTTCCTCATTATAGGTCCTTACTATAACGTCTATACTGCCCAAGACCTCATTCGAATTATTAAGGCCTCTACAGTACCCACCCTCGCATCCGTTTTCTTTGCCAGGGCCCCTTCGCCTGTGAGGCGGAGCCAGGGGAGCCGGAGGGAGGGGCTCGGCAGCTTTGCCATGAGCCAGTAACATATCATGTCCGAATATCCCTTTTACTATACTGTACTATATACTCTATATACTATACTATAAACTGTATTATGCGATGCTATACAACAAAAGCAGGCATAGAAGTCACAGGAAAGGGATGTGGGTTCTGTTGCAGGAACGCTACTCCCTAACCCTAAACCCTAAACCCTAAACCCTAAACCCTAAACCCTACTCCCTAAACCAACTTCGGTTCTGCTCTTGTGCGTGTGAGCTGCAGACTTGCCAGCGGGACACTTCTCGGAGCGAAGGACCTCAGCCCCCATGGCAGAAACGAGAATACTTCAATGAGCTAGATTATATTATATTATATTATATTATATTATATTGTATTGTATTGTATTGTATTGTATCATATTATATCATATATTATATATTATATATAATATATTATATATTATATGTTATATATTATAATAAATTATATATTATATATTATAATATATTATATATTATATATTATAATATATTATATATTATATATTATAATATATTATATATTATATAATATTATATATTATATATTATATTTTATATTTTATATATTATACTATATGTTATATATTATAATAATTTTATATATATATATGTATATATATATATATGTATATATATATATATATATATTTCTAATTCATGTGAGTATATACAAAACCTGCTCGACCTACTCACCTGTTTGTATATGCTGTCCTCCTCGCTGTACATCTTCTCATCCTCTGGCCAAGGCATGGTCGGTGACGTGGAGCCACCAAACCGGCGGATGGAGTCCACCTGAGGGGCTCACATGCAGCGGCATAGCAAATACGAGATTGTACTTTCGGGGGTGAGGGGTCTTATGAGTCTAGCCTACCGCTCGCTGGGCAAAGCGAGTGCGAGATCAGAGATCGAATTGAATGCCCACTTCGGTTGGCGGATCTCAAGGACCTTCACGGAAGCGCATGAGGCCGGAAATCTGTAGCAGCACACAGGCCATGCACCCTCCGCCTAATGCCCAAAGATGTGCTGTCTACATTGAGGACAAGACACCCCAAACCCCAGACCGCCAGACTCTAGACCCTAAGCCCGAAACCTAAACCATGAAGCCCGGACGCTAAACTCTAAACCTTAAACCCACAACAGCGCGAGTCCGAGAGAAAAGACTCAGGCCGAGGCCGTAGTTGGGTTCGCCTTGTTGAGGTTTCGGGTTTAGGGTTTAGGGTTTAGGGATTAAGGTTTAGGGTTTAGGGTTTAAAGTTCAGGGTTAAAGGTTTGGGGTTTGGGGTTTAGGGTTTAGGGTTTAGGGGTTTAGTGTTTAGGGGTTTAGGGTTTAGGGCCCAGGTTAAGGCTTGGGTTTTTTGGGGGGTCGGAGAGTTGAGGGTTTATGTTGAAAGGTGTGGCTTTATGTTTGCCTGTGCTTGTTTAGGGTTTGGATTTAACGGAGCTTTGGTTTTAGGGTTTTTCATTGCTTCAAGCTTGGCTTGTTTAGGCTTAGGGCGTCATCTCCACACATCCGCGTTTGCTGAAAGCATGGCGGAACGGATCAGGCTGCGTTAGCCTTACACTGCCCTACACTCTAAACCCTAAAACTCAGTCAAAGCACACCATGGCAGCGATGGCAATGGCAGCTCTTTTGAGCCCGAACCAGTGAATCGAAAAAGCAAGTCCAATGAACCGAATAGAACAGCCTTGAGTGTTAAAGTCTGGCTTCGGGGTACACTACACCTCAATGCCTGGGGTAGGTCGTTCCACTAAACCCTAAAAACCCTAAGAACCCTAAAAACCCTAAAAATCCTAAAAACCCGAAAAGCCCTTAAAACTTCAAAAACCCTAAAAGCCCTAAACATCCTAAAAACCCTACCTAACCTTGCCGAAGTGGCCCAAGAGGGCTCCATGACCTGGATGCCACCTGCTGGCCAAAAGCGTGCAAATCCACCGATCGAAGGCTAGGGTGTAGGGTTTAGGGATTCGGG